>SKCR01010598.1:0-44688 GCA_019454045.1 Zanthoxylum bungeanum | reverse complement strand
TTTCGCTAAAACTCTTCTGCAATATGAGTATATTTGAGAAAAGTATTTTAACACCTTGGTATTATGGAATCCAGTGATGAACCGGGGAACCTTCGCAATAAGCAAACAGAAAAGATAAGATAGACATTCAGAAATTGGGAAATAGAGGCAGTGAAACTATCAGACTTGGAAGGGAATTAGTTCACCGAGCCGATCAACATAGACAGACTGAAGCAGTGGTTTGCCTGAGGAAAAGAAGACTAAGCAGTCACCAAGAGGATTGATGGAAGACCTAACCCGACGGGATAGGAACATGCATGCATACACGTAACATATTTGCATCCTTTTTGTGTTTGTTCTGTTTTGTAATAACAGGTTTCAAAGGAGAAAACGAGAAAAAGCGTCAAATACAAGCCAACCAGAAGCAGTAACAGTACAATATCAGCAGTTTCGAGAATGAATCGCAGAGGGTCGAGGCCCGAATCAGTATCAGTTTTGGGGATAAGTCCCAGGGTCAAGGCCCACATCAACAGAATTTTGGAATGAATCCAGGGCCGAGGCCCACATCAGCATCAATCTGGGGGCGAGGCCCATATCAGTAGCAGTTGGGGCCAAGGTCCACTTCAACATCAGTCTTGGGGATGAGTCCCAGGGTCGAGGCCCGCATTACATCAGTATCAGCATTGCCGGGTATGGCATTCTGGGGGCGAGGCCCATATACATCAGATCAGTCCTGCCGAGAATGGCACTCCGAGAATGGAGATATAGTCCGGGAATGGGCAGTTCAAGAATGAACAAGTCGGAAATGACACTCCGAGAATGGAGATATAGTCCGGGAAGGACAGTTCAAGAATGAACAAGCCGAGAATGGCAATCCAAGAATGGAGCAGAGTTCATGAATGAACAAGTCGGAAATGACACTCCGAGAATGGAGATATGGTCCGGGAATGGACAGTTCAAGAATGAACAAGCCGGGAATGGCACTCCAAGAATGGAAGCATAGTTCGAGAATGAACATCTCACGGTAACAGTTCGGGAATGAACACCTCACAGTAACGGTTCGGGAATGGACCAACTCACAGTAACGGTTCGGGAATGGACCAACTCACAGTGACGGTTCGGGAATGGACCAACTCACAGTAACGGTTCGGGAATGGACATCTCACGGTAACAGTTCGGGAATGAACACCTCACAGTAACGGTTCGGGAATGGACCAACTCACAGTAACGGTTCGGGAATGGACCAACTCACAGTGACGGTTCGGGAATGGACCAACTCACAGTAACGGTTCGGGAATGGACCACATCACAACACGGTTCGGGAATGAACCAGGGGTCGCAGCACCTCACCACCCAAATCAACTCAAACACGTGGAAAGTCAAGTGGCAGTTGGCTAGCCAGGTAAGTGAAAATGCATTGCATAGACTATGATAAGATTGTCACTGTCACACACTGCACAAGTCCCATCAAAGTGGGGGCGACTGTAGGCATTGCATTTTTGCATGTAAAACCCGATGATGAGCCTCATTTGGAGGCACTATCTTTTAAGTCGCGGAAATCGTGGGAAACGGACGTCGGAAGGGAAGAGTCAAGAATTGACGATTTTGTCGGATTTAGTTCACGTGTTTAGCTTCGGGTTCGCTGTTGGATCTCCGTTTTAAAAAACTAAACCTTAGCCCAAGCCCATTAAATCACATCAAAGAAATAATTAATATATGTCACAAACCAATAATAATTAAACATTTAAAATATATGTCACAAATTAAATTAATTAAATATATGTAAATTAAAACCAATTAAATTCACAAATTAAAATTAAACTAACAAATGTAAACTAAATTGAATTAAATAACTAATTAAATTAAATGTTAAATCTAAAAATCACAAACCAATTAAATTAATTAAATTAAAACTCTAATTAAATTAATTCCAATTCAATTAAATAAACAAATTAAATATTAATTAAACAATATACCAAATTAAATAGATAATTAATGAAGTCATATACCAAATTAAATAAACAAATAAAATCTAAATAATCACCTACCAAAATAATAAAAATACTTACCCAAATTAAAGAAATTGCATGCCTAATTAAAATCAATCAACAAATATTATTCCTAATTAAAAATATATTATTCCTAACTTAAAATATTGTATGCCTAATTAACACAAACTAAATATACTACCTTCCTAATCTAAACCAATCTTGTCTCCCTCAAATCCATTGATTTCCTTCTTTAACACTAAATCAAATCCCTATCCATGCAAACCCTAATGAACAATTATAAAACACACACTAATTGCAACCCTAAGGGACATTCACATTCACTTCACCTTCACGGCACAAACAATAAACTAAAAACACATAAACCCCAAACAAGACTCTCGCCTAGCCACTACTCTCCATAAACTCAAATCAGCCCCATGCAAACTATACCCCGGATCATGTAACGAAACCCTTAAACACGCCCCATGCAGACGCCATTCACCAGCCACCCACCTAGCCAAATCCAGTGGACCATTCTCGGCAATACGCAAAAGGGCACTCAATGCCTTCCACACAGCCTGTTCACGCCATGAAACCCTAGCCCTTTTGCAAGCTTTCATCAGCACTTTACGCCCTAAACTCCACCTCATGCTTCTCTCGACAAAGCCACACATCAAACTGCCACATGCCCTAAGCTTTAGCACTCACGCTAACTGCCTCTCCTTCTCCACATTGAATGCCCCGAAACATTTAAAGACCACCAACAAAAACCCTGCGCGCTATCAAAGATCACAGGCCACTCACGTTCATCAAACCTGCACTGTCGAATTCAACACACCCTGGACAGCCGTGAAAACTGCTCCCAAACCCTCCAAAGTCGAGCCAAAACAGTCCCAAAATATCGCCAAAACAGTGACCCAATAAGCCTTAAAACAGTCCCATTAACCACCGAAAACAGTAAGCAAAAACTCCTAAAACTGCACAAAACAGTCCCGAATGTACCTGAAACAGTGAGCAGCGAAGCGGCAGCGAAATAGCAGCAAAACGGAGTGAAAAAACGCGAACAAAACAGTGAGAGCGAGGTAAAACGCAAACCAGTGAACCAGAAAAGTTACGGAGTGATAGCCCTTCCGACGGTTGTCAAAGCGAGTCCGGAAGACGACTTAAAAGGTTAGACCTGAGGGTACCTTTCACACTTTTTTTTATTTGATTTTTATTGATTCTTTTAATTGTGTTTTAATTATTGAATATTGTTTGCATGTGATGTGTGTTGTGGCTATTGAGTAAAACGGAAAATACGTCATCTCTCGTGGTATATAGGATGGAAACCCAGACGTAAATTCCGTAGCCGATTCCGAATGGACGGTAGTGCGGTCTGTACTTGGGATACAACTCCACGTACCACTTGAGTAAATGGCGTATATTTCGCTTTATGTTATTTTGATTATCCTCACTTTATTATTCCGCCTTTTAATTTCCGCATGTTATTTATTTATGTTATGATGCGATCGAGCGCATGGGCTTAGTGAGTTAGTCCAAAGGTCCCCTCTTTGAGAGACGAAGAGCCTAAAAGGCCACCTTTGTGACACTACTTCGCCGCGCCGGACGAAGTGTTTTGGGTTGAATGTACGTTCAATCGGGCATATGAAGTCCTACACTTTTATTGTCTTTATTTCATGTATTGTGATGTGACGCGCATGGGCTTAGTGAGTTAGTCCAAAGGTCCCCTCTTTGAGAGACGAAGAGCCTAAAAGGCCACCTTTGTGACACTACTTCGCCGCGCCGGACGAAGTGTGTTTGGGTTGAATGTACGTTCAATCGGGCATATGAAGTCCTACACTTTTATTGTCTTTATTTCATGTATTGTGATGTGACGCATGGGCTTAGTATGTTGGTCTAAAGGTCCTCTCCTTGAGAGACAAAGAGCCCCAAAAGGCCACCTTTAAGGCAGTACTTCGCCGCGCCTCTTTTATTTAGTCATTCGCTTCATAATGTCTTTTTGAAAATTCATGCATCATATTGCATTGCGCATGGGCTTATCAAGTGAGATCAAAGGTCCTCCACTTTGAGGGATGAAAATGCTTAAAAGCTACCTTTGCTACAATGATTTGCCGCACCCCTTAATCTGTTGTTATGTACGAGAAGTCATATATTCATATGTTCATGTATGTGTCATGTTGTTTACTGCATTTTGGAGGTCACTGCTATAACCTCGTTCGAACGCGTTCCGAAACGCCGCACGAACACATGTTTTCTGTCTGATCCCGTTCGAACGCGTTATCAAACGCTATACGAACGCGATCCTTCTGTTTACCGTTCGAACGAGTTTACGAACGCTACACGAACGCGAATACACTGAATTGAGTCATTTTCATCATATGTCCGTCTGTGTCTATATCTATCTTCTTTTGCACTACGTCATAGCATGCTCACTTTAATGCCTAATTGCATCCTTAAGCGTCTTTTTGCATTATGTACTTAGTTGACCCTTTTATTTGTGCATGGACATGTAATGGCTATTTGTTTATGATATGTCTATGAAATCACATGTTCACCATCATTTGATTCGCCTTTATGTGTGCTTGTGTGGTTAGTATGTGCTTGCGTTTCCATGAATACAACATGCCAATGAAATTGTCTGTTGGTTGATTTAATGTACTTCTAAGCATGCAATCTTATATGTGAAATACATGTATATTTAGGCGCATATTTTATTTTATAAATGTGAATTTAGAAGCATGATACCCTTAGAAATAAGTGTTACTTCAGCTTGTTTAAATTATTATATAAATCCTTTCATTACAAGTGACATGAGTAAGGGACCATTCCGAACCCAACGGTTTGAGGTCTTCCCTTGCGAGGGGTGAGTGCGGCCTTAAATCTCATTTTCCCGGTTCACACCGGGTGGCGACTCCATTATTCTCCGGTTTAGTCCCCCGTGGCTACTCCGTACTCCCGACTAGGCCGCGAGCCTAGGACAGCATGTGTCGCCCAGATTTCCTGTGTCCCCACAATGAGCTACTTCAAAATGATACAAAACCTCCCAAACCAGTCTCGGAATAGGAAACCTCAGCCCCACAAAGAACGGACGTACGTAGATTCTCATCCACCCCGGAACTTTATAATCGATTCTTTCACTCAACGAAGGAACCCGTAGTTCCAGAGAATCGGGAAACCTATACATGCACCTGAGTTCCCTCATCACTTTCCCAGTCATTCGACTAGCAGGATTTTTAGATAATAAGTTAGTGGGTACACTTGTACTAGGAAAGTCATTCGGCTCCCTAACAGCGGGTAAAGACCTTAGTGGTATGGCCTCGGTAGGGATCTCTTGAGAAGGCCTAGCCAAAGTGACTGCGCCATCCTTGATCAACTCTTGGTACGACCAATCTTTGTATACTTCATCCTCATTGGTCTCACTTGAGGAAGACCCGACATAACTATCAATCTCGGCACCTAAGCTGCCTAAGGATTCTCCACTCGACATTTTCCAAACAATAAGCATATAAACAACTAGACTCCCTAGTAACCTACTTCCTAAAGATCAAAACCCACAAACATAATTTTAAAAATATTCTCACAAACTTAAAGATCAAACAGCCAATTTTACCTAAGAACAACTTGAATCTACTCTAATGAACATTTAAAGTAAAGAAGAACACGAGGAGAGTTTGAAGAATACCTTAGAACTTGAAGCCTTTCACTCCCAACTTGTGGATCTTCGTGAATGAAGCAAATGAACCCATAAGCTCTCCCCTTATACTACGTGTTGGCGCTCATTCTCCCGCCAAAATGATTAATTGTTAATCGCATTAGGTTTTACTGCACTTAATGACACGTGGAAAATCCAAAATCCTTTAATCAGGTATCGTCGAATGGAAAAAAGAATTACAATCAGGCTTGTCACAATATCAATGCTTTTCACCAGTGTCTTCCCCATTTGGCACGACAACATCAGAAATCTAAATATGTGTAATATACTCATCAAGTCAGAGGTTGATTCAACATTTAAGCAACCCCTTATACGAGTTGCTTAATCATTCGACACCACCTCAGGCGTAAGATCAGTACCCTTGGAATATCGATTCGACAAAACATCTATAAAGAGCTTGACGCAATATCTACTCGTCATTCGAATCAGTACCTAATAAAATATAGGTACCATAGTAGCAACCTCTCTACACGACATTTATGAAATTTTCAAAAAGAAATTGATCACTTGGCATAACATTTTGAATAAGCTTAGATACAAGACTTCGACACAACTTATATTCGGACCAAGCATTCGACACGAAATCAATAGAACACCAAAGAGAAAGCAACTACTCAACACTCATGTCGAGTCATACGGAATCATGGAAATCACTCGTTACATATGAAATATCGAGTGAAATTACTCATGAACCATCATCTGGTTCAGTCGACCGGGGACATCCCCTAGATGACTCATGTCGAGTCAAACAGAATCATGGAATTCACTCATTACATACGACATGTCGAGTGAAATTACTCTTGAACCATCATCTGGTTCAGTCGACCGGGGACATCCCCAAGATGACTCATGTCGAGTCAAATGCAATCATGGAAACCACTCGTTACATGCGAAATGTTGAGTGAAATTACTCATGAACCATCATCTGGTTCAGTCGACCGGGGACATCCCCTAGATGACTCATGTCGAGTCAAACAGAATCATGGAATTCATTCATTACATACGACATGTCGAGTGAAATTACTCGTGAACCATCATCTAGTTCAGTCGACCGGGGACATCCCCAAGATGACTCACGTCGACTCAAATAGAATTACAGAATTCACTCGTTACATATGACATGTCGAGTGAAAATTACTCATGAACCATCATCTGGTTCAGTCGACCGAGGACATCCCCAAGATGACTCATGTCTAGTCAAACGGAATCATGAAAATATTTTGTTATATACGAAATATCAAGTGAAATTACTCATGAACCATCATCTAGTTCAGTCGACCGGGGACATCCCCAAGATGACTCACGATGACTCAAATAGAATTACGGAATTCACTCGTTACATACGACATGTCGAGTAAAATTACTCCTGAACCATCATCTGGTTCAGTCGACCGGGGACATCCCCTAGATGACTCATGTCAAGTCAAACGAAATCATGGAAATCATTCGTTACATACGAAATATCGTGTGAAATTACTCAAGAACCATCATCTGGTTCAGTCGACCGGGGACATCCCCTAGATGAGTCATGTCGAGTCAAACAGAATCATGGAATTCACTCGTTACATACAACATGTCGAGTGAAATTACTCCTGAACCATCATTTGGTTCAGTCGACCGGGGACATCCCCAAGATGACTCATGTCGAGTCAAATGGAATCATGGAAACCACTCGTTACATACGGAATGTCGAGTGAAATTACTAATGAACCATCATCTGGTTCAGTCGACATGGGACATCCCTTAGATGACTCATGTCGAGTCAAACAGAATCATGGAATTCACTCGTTACATACGACATGTCGAGTGAAATTACCCATGAACCATCATCTGGTTCAGTTGACCGGGGACATCCCCAAGATGACTCATGTCGAGTCAAATAGAATCATGGAAACCACTCGTTACATACGAAATGTCGAGTGAAATTACTCATGAACCATCATCTGGTTCAGTCGACCGGGGACATCCTCTAGATGACTCATGTCGAGTCAAACAGAATCATGGAATTCACTCGTTACATACGACATGTCGAGTGAAATGACTCATGAACTATCATCTGGTTCAGTCGACCGGGGACATCCCCAAGATGACTCACGTCGAGTCAAATAGAATAACGGAATTCACTCGTTACATACGACATGTCGAGTGAAAATTACTCATGAACCATCATCTGGTTTATTCGACCGGGGACATCCCCAAGATGACTCATGTCAAGTCAAACGGAATCATGAAAATTATTAGTTACATACGAAATGTCGAGTGAAATTACTCATGAACCATCATCTAGTTCAGTCGACCGGGGACATCCCCAAGCTGACTCACGATGAGTCAAATATAATTACGGATTCACTCGTTACATACGACATGTCGAGTGAAATTACTCATGAACCATCATCTGGTTCAGTCGACCGGGGACATCCCCTAGATGACTCATGTCAAGTAAAATAGAATCGTGGAATTCACTCAACAAGTCGAGTGATATTACTCTTGAACCATCATTTGGTTCAGTCGACCGGGGACATCCCCAAGATGACTCACGTCGAGTCAATAGAATTACGGAATTCACTCGTTACATACGACATGTTGAGTGAAATTACTCCCGAACCATCATCTGGTACAGTCGACTTGGGACACCCCTTAGAATGACCTCGACGAAACAAATAGGGTTTTCATCGATCCATATGACATGTCAAGCCGTACAGGAACACTCACACACTTCATACGACATGTCGAGGCAGTCCTTAACTTTTATCTTGATCATTCCACTTAACACACCCCCATGGGATTCATGTCAAGATAAAATGTTCCCTTTGATATGTATACTTACGTCGACTAAGGCTGCCTTCAAAACCACCATATGTGACAAACAACTTGTAACACCCAATGAAGGATGTGAACAGAGCAATTTGAGTCAGGATTCCCCCCAGGGAGTATGATATTGGCAAATTTTAATCCTCCACCAGGATCAGTGAGACGACTTTCAGAATTTGATTCGTTCGACGTAAACAATGATACTCTCCAAGTCTAGGACTTCCAGACTTAGAGAGTAGGGGACAAACTGTACAGGCCAAATTTGGGCCTAAGGATAAAATCGACATTTACTTCAGGGCCAACCACCAAAACCTGAAGCCCATTAGTGAGTCCAGCCCATAGGCAAAATATCACACAAAGAGGCCTCATGAGCCCAAGCTCATTATCATCAAGGGAGAACCAACATACACCAGTTACCAAGTCAAGAGAGAACCAGAACACATAAACATCAACATAAAGTCGACAGTTTCATAAGATAGACAAACAATCATAAAGATGTCAATTACTAGATATAAATCATCCAATTAAGCCACCAGTTACAACGACTCCAACGGGCAGAAGAGAGACCCCACATCGGGGAGCTTATAAAAGAGAGAAGCAAAGGTATAGAGTATGGGACATTTTTCTGCACGACATCTATCATCAGATAAAACATAATACCTTGCCCTCACGGCAATCAAATATAGGTTGAGGTATCCAAAGACCTTGATCCTTTCACCCATATTTTGCTAACTTGAGCATCGGAGTGCCTACGGCTCCACACCGGTGGGCAGTAACCTCCTCGTTCGCTCTATTCTTATTTTGCAGGTTCGCTTGTGTCCCTCAATTCATTCTCGATTGTGGACCTTGACCGAAATCAGTGTCCACACTCATCATCATCCACGTGTTTCTTCCAAGCATCAAATTTTTTTTGGTCAGCATCTTCTACGGGTTCAGGGGGAAACTGTCTTTCAAGAACATATAAAATATTTTTTATCGTAAGACAATTTTAAGGTTTCTAAACCGGTCATTGTAGTTGTCCCCTTTGAGCTTATGCTCATCAAGGATGGAACGAAGTGATACTCTGTTTGCCATTTAAATGTTTGTGAAATATTTTAACCCACCTGTTAAGAGAGAATGTTAAAATTAGGATTATGTTTTCATTCATGTTTCATAATAACATGGGCTTTTAATATTATAAAGTTCTCCCACTCAATTATTTTAAAATTTTAAGCAAATCGCATCAACCCCAATATGATGGATTTTTTGTGGGCAAGGATCTCATTATCATCATTTCACAACTCCGACTATGGCCGGTCGTTATAAAATATGATAATTAGGTAGGTTCCCAACCAATTTATGATATAAATCACAATTCCTTGATCATTGGATTGGGCAATCAAACATGCCATAGCTTATGTCAGTCCTTGTGGACACCGAATCTTTGCCACTAAGTTATAAGACCACGCCTAAGGGTCGCTTCGTCTTATGACTCAGAAAAGTCAAACCATTGTCAATAGTACGATTTAGGGACAAATTGTATCGGTCAGTCTGGTAAAGCCTGGTCCTGCCAATACGGTTTAAGCCCTTTGGGTCTATACTTTACAATGGGAGGTAAATTTTAGACTTAAATTATTATTGAGGATGTTAGCAAGTTTAAGTGAATAACTGTCAAATGGATTCCTCCATTGAAAATTCCTCAGAGGGATGGTGGAGCGAACTCTCTTAAATATCCTTACCTCTTAAGCTCTTATTGCATTGGTGACAGGAATAAACATAAATCCTCCAAATTAGTCCAACACTTTAAATATGCTTTAAGGTAAGCTTTGAGTAAATGATTATCTAGATGTCTTCACAGCTTTTCCTTTTGGCTATAAAAAGGTAGTGAGTGAAGGAAGACACCAAATCATTATCTAACTCTAGTAATTCCTTTTGGTTTAATTAACTTTAGTTTGGAAAGTTTTATTAACGTCTTGGTCCCACCCCACTTGTATCTTTTATAATGTCTTTTATTATAAACAAGTGATTTATATTTATTAGCCTTAAAGGTAATAAATCTCTAAGTTCATCACGAAAAAATTACTTAGCTAAGGGATAAGCAATACACTCTTTATTTCCTTAGAAAGTCTCTAGATGCTTGCACCCTAAAATAATCATATCAATTCTAATCATACATAGAATCATAAAGCATATGAGTTTTAATATGTTGGAATTATTTTAGGCATTAAATAACTTTGATTAATATTTAATTATGATATTGCATTTTATTTTAATCAAATAAATTTACTATTCACATTTTTTACAGATGCGTGAACATTAAATGTAATTTCAAAATTCAAATCTTAACCAAATCATGCAAAACTTATACCTAAAAGTAAGTTCAGGGTGTTAGCTTTCCAACGAGCTTTTACACACCCAATTTCGAGTTTAAATGAGAGAGAACTAAAAAAAAAAACAGCACACTGATACCACTATTGGGAAGCGGCGCGAGTGCGCAGCGGAAAATTAAAAATTATGATGCCGCTTTCCCTTTGCCCAATACCCATTTGTTTTTATTATTCTACAAGCCTAGGCATGTTACTATATATTCTAAGCATAAAAACTCATAAAAATGCAAAGAACATAAACTTAAACATGCTAACTATCATAAGAACTCTAATTAAAAATAAAGAAAGAAAAAGACTTACTTGAACCGAAGACTCCTCCAATCTACAAGCTTTTCTCGAACTCAGCAAGCGCTTCCATGTTCCAAAGAGCCACCCAAGTGTGTGGCCTCCAAAGGTGCACACACCAAAGCCAAAACTCAATGGCAAGACTACGCCTTCAGTGCACGGGTATTTTGCCATTGGTGCTAGCCTAAGCAAATACCTCAAAACTTTTAACTTGAGATTCCTCTAGTCAATTAGACTTAATGATCCTCAAAATCAGTGGCTTACTCTTAAACTTTAGAGTTGCTCACTTATATAAACCTAAGATATGAAAGGTTTTGGTGTAAAAATTTGTAAAGAATTCTTTGGGTTTATATAAGTGCTCCAAAAATAATAAAATTAGTTAAGAATCCGATGTGGGATAAATGCTAATTAAATCTTAGCCATTGGATCGTAATATAGTTGTTTAATGAGATTATAAAACCCTAATAAGAGTTTGGGCCGAATTGGAATTCAAAACAAAAATAAAATAAAATAAAAACGCAAATTTATTTATTTATTTATTTTCTTATTAATTTTTCCAATTCCCAAAGTGCCCCTATCGTCATTCACCAATCCCTAAGCCACTTTGGAACCTCATAAATGATCTGTTCAATAATTAAACACATTGAACCATTTATCCACAATTCCTACAGCAATCATATATGCTGTTAAATTTGTACTGTGCACTGTTAACCATTGATTTCGACTTTGTTGTGTGTGACCTTTTGGGTTCCCCTCAAGTTGGACATGAAATGAATCGTGATAATTTAATTAAACATAAATTATCCTCTGATCAGATGGTTGTTCGATTTCAATGACCAAGGTTGACATCAAGCAACATGCCAAGGCCCTCAAATGATAAGAAAATATATACTCATTATGTATGCTATTTACATATGATACGGTCCTTCGCCTCACTGTATCCCCACCGTTTGACCTATGGCATGGAAAGTGTCTACACATATAGTCAAAGGTATGATGTTGATAGTGTCATGAATCGTGCTAACCCAAGAATCTCACATGATTCTTCCGCAACGGCCACAGTCTCAAGCACTGATCACACTTATCAACCCGCGAACTGAAATACTACTCTTATAAGAAAATATTATCCGAGAGAGTGGCGATTCTCTGTTGTATCTTTACAAACTTCATGTTTTTCAACAAATGACCCAATCATACCCTTATGACCGGATGTTTTGAATCGGGGAAGGAGAATGTCAAAGTCATTTGATCCACACATAATATTGTAAAGACCTTAAGTCTAAGGACTAGTCATACACTCGATACATGAAAGTTCTCACAGACACATGGGATAAACACTCCATGTGAAACATTTCGGCGGTCAGTTCGATGGACACGAGCAACTCATTCATCCATGTGATACACCAAGCGGACGGATCTCCGCTAGTAGCCTATGAGATCGGCTACCCCACTTAAGGGCGAATCATTTCATCATGCTAGTCTCTCCGCTTTGTGAATGCCCAGATTATTCACAAAACTATGACTAGGAACGTTGAGAGTAATGATTCTCATAAGGCATGGAAGTCATCATCTTATTACTCTAAGGGCTTTATTACAGTATTTGATGATTCATATAATTTATGTAAGACACGTATAATAAAGATTGGCATTTTATTAATTAATGAAAATATTACAAATACATGTACATATAGCCCATCCACAAGTTAGGTATAGGGCATATCCCTAACAGAAACTTTATGTTTGTATGATAAAGAAATTGTATTGTAATGTGAATATTCTTATCAAACGGTCACTATGTTTTGGAAACATGTAGAGATGTCTTAATATAGAGAAAAATACAAGTAGGAAGTCTGAACTAAATAATGTTGAATTATGTACATGTATTTTCAATATTTACATTAATTAATAAAATGGCAATCTTTATTATACGTGTCTTACATAAATTATATGAATCATCAACATTATTAATACTATTACTTAATTAAAGTAATCACCTAATCACGGGAGATTTATGACAATCAAGTCATTAACTTAATGATGAGTGGTAAATCTATCACAATTTCCCACTCATTTAACCTAATATTTTGTATAGTTTCTTGAGTTTTGGGAATATTTTGATGTGTTTTGTGTTATTTTGTAGATAAATAAAGTTTCAGGACATTCTGGAGGTGATTTGGACCAAAACAGTGAAAATTGGAAAAAGGGCATTTTCGTAATTTTGAGCGCGTCGCGACGCGCAAGCCCTTGGCGTCGTGACGCCTAACGTGCACCGGGCCATGCTAACGTGCGCCGGGTCAACGGTTCAGAATCTGAGAAAATTTGACTTTGCTAACGTGCGCCGTGCCACGTGTCACCATCACAGTCGATCTGCTAACATGCACCATACCACGTGTCATCATCCTACGGTGTCGACAGTCACCATCGCCACGTGCCGCCACGTGTCCCTCCACCTGTCAGCCACGTTATCGTCCACATCATCAGTTGACCGAGTCAACATGCCACCTCACCGCCACGTCATCATCAGCCAATCAGGAAGTGCCACGTGTCGTAATTCTATGGTGCCGACAGTCATTTTGCCACGTGTCGCCACATCAGCACCACGTCAGCATCAATTATTGCTCTCTTATCCCTATCTGAAACATGGCGGATAAGAATCTAGCTGACCAATCAGAAGCCGCCGTGTCACAATAATTGAGTCTTCAACAACCTTGCAACGTGTCACCTTATCACCTTATCCAGAATCTCACTCGACGAACCAGAAGCTGACACGTCGACCAAAACAGGTGTCGCGACGCGGCGCGACTGGTGAGTGGTATTTATATCATTATTCTCACTCATTAAACTTAATATTTTGTATAGTTTCTTGAGTTTGTGAATGTTTTGATGTGTTTTATTGTTATTTTGCAGATAAATAAAGTTTGGACAACACTGGAGGGCAATTGGGGCAAAACCGGCCGGACAAAAATGCGTCAACAGGGTATTTTTAGTCTTTTGCGCGCCGCGACGCCCAGCGTGAGCCGAATCTGCTAACGTGCGCCAGGTCAAAGGTCAACCATTGAAGAAGTTTGACTTTGCTAAAATGCGCCGTGCCACGTGTCACCATCACAGCCGATCTGCTAACATGCGCCGTGCCACGTGTCATCATCATATGCTGCCGACACTCAGACTTGACACGTGTCGCCTCGTCATCAGCCACATCATCGGTCAACAAGTCAACCTTGCCACGTGTCATGCCACATCATCGTCCACGTCAGCAGGTCAACCGAGTCAACTTGCCACGTCAGCCTCAGCCAATCACAACTTGACACGTGTCGCCACGTGTCGCAATCCTATTGTGCCGACAAGTGAACAGTCAGTCGCCACGCCACGTCAGCCACGTCATCGCCACGTCGTCGCCGCGTCAGCATGACGTCATCAATGACGTCATCACAATAATTGAGAATTAGCCGCCTTGACACGTGTCGCGTGAACAGTCAGCCGCCTTGCTACGTGTCGCCTTCTCATCGTGCCACGTCGACAAATCCAGCGTCGCGACGCTGAGGTGCATGGCGACGCGCGAACGGCATGAAATTTTCCTATAAATAGAGCGCGAAATTTCAGATTTCAGTACACCATTCCCTCTCTCTTATTTGATGTAAATAGGAATTCTTCTCTCTCTAAGTTTCGTTTTTAATTTTTAGTTTTTACTTTTGTAATAATTTTAATTACTTTTTGTAATAATAGTAATCTACTTTCTTATTTTACAGTTTTTACTATTCACTATGCGGAGGTAACTTCCCTATGCTAGGGTGAAAGGTAATTATTTTACTATTGCTATTTAGATTAATCTCCCTTAAAAATAATATATTTACTATTTAAAATTCTGATTAATAAAGGATACCGCTATATTGGTCGGTTGGCAATTTATTTTAATCTGGTTTAAACCTGACTAATCAAGGAAACCGCTATATTGGTCGGTTGGTAAATTTATTTTCTGTTGGTTTGAACCTGATTAATCAAAGATACCGCCAGATTGGTCGGTTGGTAAATTTATTTTGGAGGTACCGCCTTTATGGCTGGATTATGGACAAATAACCACCTATATGGCTGGTTGGACTTAATTTGACTTAATCAGGATACCGCCAGATTGGTCGGTTGGTAAAATATATCACAAGTTTATATATTATTTTATGGGAGATATCTAAATTAGTAGTAGTAAAAGTAATTCCTTTTGCCTTAGCATTTTATTTCATTTGTAATTTACTTTTCAGCATTTTACTTATCGCAATTACTTTTCAGCATTTTCATTTTATGTCTTTTAAGTTTTTACTAGCCCTAGCTATGTGTCATAACTAAGTTAGTAATCTAGGGTTGTGATGAAATCCAATATCACCGGTTTATAAGGGTTAAATTATAATTTGGGTAATATAAAGATTTATTTATTGAGTCTTAATCTTAATGCTTTTTATTAACTGGCCACTAATAAAATTGATAAGGTAAACTTAAAATGAACTAGACATAGGGATTTTAGGTTTAAGACCTCAGACTCAATAACCCACGATCTTCCTTGAGGATAGATAACCCTTTAGATAGATTTCCTTACAGGATAGGAATATACCTGTCGGGCGGGGGTAGCCATAATTGGAACTTAATCTTAATGAATCCAGTTAATTTGATTGACATAGACATATGGTTCAATTAGGTTAAATTGGATATTTGTAATTGACCATCGGAAGAGGCTTTTACATAATTTAGTGTTCCAGGTTAATAAATCAATATTTTACCCAATTATAAGATAACAACTTCATCTTTAAATAATATTGGAATAAATCACAACCCTAGATAGTTTTAATATTGAATTTTCTCAAAATATCTTTTCAACCAATTTTAGTTACTTGCTTTTAAATTTAGAATCGTCGCCATTTCAAATCAATCAAACAACCTGATAGATATTAGTAATCATTTGACCTTATAAAAATTAATAGATAAGATTTTAAGTCCTCGTGGGATCGATACTTTTTATACTACTTGAACGATACGTACGCTTGCGTTATACGTGTGTGTTTACGCCGGTCAAGTTTTTGGCGCCGTTGCCGGGGACTTAGTTATCTTTTACTATTAGTTTAGGGGTTAGATATCTTTACTTGTATCTAATTCTTTTTACTTATTATTTCTGTTTTCTTGTGTTACAGGTTCTCAGACACTTCATGAGACGAACCAGAAGCTTTGAAATCCGACCGCTTGACCCAGAAATTGAAAGAACCATCAGACAGTTGAGAAGGGAAAGGCGAGAAGGCCAAGAAGCCTTAGTCAACATGGAACCTGAACCTTTGGAGATTGCACCACCAATACCCATTCGAGACAGAACCATTCCGGTGGTAGATGGCCTCATTTCCTGTATTGTTCTTCCTCCTTTACCAGCAAATGCGGGTGACATCAAAACTTGCATTCAGATGATTCAGCAAACAGTTCAGTTTGGAGGAAATGCAACTGAAGATCCTAATGCTCACATTAGCAACTTCCTGGAAGTTTGCGGCACTTTCAATTACAATCGAGCATCAGAAGAGCAATGAGACTGAGGGTTTTTCCATATTCCTTGAAAGACAGAGCAAAAGCATGGCTACATTCATTACCAGCAGGTTCTATCACAACTTGGAACGCTCTAGCACAAAATTCCTTGCAAAATACTTTCCACCAGCCAGAACTGCAAAGTTGAGGAATGACATCACATCCTTTGTGCAGCAAGATTCAGAATCCCTGTACGAAGCTTGGGAAAGATACAAAGATTTGCTCCGGAAATGTCCTCACCATGAGATTCCAAAATGGCTTCAAGTCCAAACTTTCTATAATGGACTTTCTGGACTGATGAGAACCACAATCGATGCTGCTGCTGGAGGAGCTTTGATGGCAAAAGGAGAAGATCAAGCCTGGGACCTAATCGAAGAATGGCCAACAACAATTCATTATGGCCAACAGAAAGGAGCATTATTCAAAGAATTGCAAGAATCTATGAAGTTGGAGCTAATACAGCACTCAACACCAAACTAGATCAGATATGCAAATTCATGGAGACTCTTACCACTGGATCCACAAGTTCACCATATGGAGGAGCACCAGAACCAAACCAACTTGAAGAGACGGTGAATTATGTCAAAAATTTTAACAGACAGGGGAACAATCCATATTCCAACACCTATAACACAGGGTGGAGGAATCATCCTAATTTTTCATGGAGCAACAATTCAGGGCAAAAGAACTATCCACCACCTGGATTCCAGCAAAAAAATAAAGGCCAGGAGCAGACAAATGAACCAGTAATGGTAGAGATGCTAGCTCAATTAAAAAGATATGAAGCTATGATTCAGAGCCAATCAGCTTCCATCATAGCACTGGAGAATCAAATCGGACAACTGGCCAATGCTCAGAGTTACAGACCGCCAGGTAATCTTCCCAGCAACACAGAACCAAATCCAAGGAACCGAGGGAAGGAGCAATGTCAAGCCATTACTTTAAAGAGTGGTAATGAGATCAACAAAGATGTTGGAATCCAGATGTCCCAAGAAGAAGTTCCAAAAGAAGCCGAGAAACAGATGAAGAAAAAGAAGCAAAGGAAAAGAAACAAAGGAAAAAGAACCAGAACAAATCACTCCACCACCACATTTTCCTCAGCGTCTTCAGAAAAGCAAAATGGACAAACAGTTTGCTCGTTTCTTGGAGATTTTCAAAAAGCTGCACATTAACATACCATTTGCAGAAGCCTTGGAACAAATGCCCAGTTATGTCAAATTCATGAAAGACATTCTTTCACGAAAACGGAGATTGGGAGACTACGAAACAGTAGCTTTGACAGAAGAATGCAGTGCCATCATTCAGAGGAAACTTCCTCCGAAGTTGAAAGATCCTGGCAGTTTCACAGTTCCATGCACCATTGGAGAACATTACAGTAAAGCTTTATGTGATTTAGGTGCAAGTGTTAATTTAATGCCTTTTTCTATTTACAGGAAACTGAAAATTGGAGAAGCAATGCCTACCTCAGTATCTTTGCAACTTGCTGATCGAACACTCGCATTTCCGAGAGGAGTCATGGAAAATGTGCTAGTTAAAGTTGACAAACTCATCCTTCCAGCAGATTTCATCATCCTTGACATGGAAGAAGACAAAGAAGTACCTATCATTCTTGGGAGACCATTTTTGGCTACAGGTAAAACTGTGATTGATGTGCAAAAAGGAGAACTAACAATGAAAGTGCAGGACCAAGAAGTGACCTTTAATGTTTTTCAAGCCATGAAATTTCCAAGCGATGAAAAGGAAGAAGAAGAATGCTTCAGAGTTGATGTTGTTGATAAATTGTTCAGAATACTGAGTCAAATCCCACAGATACACTTGAAGCTTGCATCACCAACATGACAGACAACGAACTAGATGCTGAAATCTTGGAATGTATCATTACCTTGACAAACCATTCCGATTCAAAGTAACACCACCAGTTGAAAGTGGAACTGCCAAAGAAAGATCGAATCAAGCCTTCGATTGAAGAACCACCGCAGCTGGAACTAAAGTTACTTCTGAGCCATCTCAGGTATGCATTTCTTGGAAACTCTTCTGAATTACCTGTTATTATTTCTTCTTCACTAACATTGGAACAGGAAGAAAAACTACTGAGAGTATTACGAGACACAAAGAGCCATTGGCTGGACTATAGCAGATATTCGAGGCATTAGTCCATCATTTTGCATGCACAAAATCTTGATGAACGATGAATACAAACCCACAGTGGAACATCAACGGAGACTCAATCCGCCTTTATGGCTGGTTATTTTGGTTCCGCCTTTATGGCTGGTTATTTTGGTTCCGCCTATATGGCTGGTAATAATCACAAGTTTATATATTATTTTAATGGAGATATCTAAATAAGTAGTAGTATAAATAATTCCTTTTACCTTAACATTTTATTTTATTTTACTTTTCAGTATTTTCACTTTATGTCTTTTACTTTTAAGTTTTATTAGTCCTAGTTATGTGTAGTTATCTAGGGGTTGTGATGACTTTTAATATCACTAGTTTATAAGGGATTATTTTATAGTTGGGTAATTTATAAGTTACTTATTAAATCTTAAGCTTAATGCTTCTTATTGTCTGATCACCAATAAGATTGATATGGTAAATCTAAAATGAACTAGACATAGGGATTTTAGATTTCAGCCTTAGACTAAATAGCCCACGATCTTCCTTGAGGATAGATAACCCTTTAATAGATTTCCTTACAGGATAGGATATACCTGTCGGGCGGGGGTAGCCATATTGGAACTTAGACTTAATGAATCCAGGTAATGTGGTTGACATAGGAATATGGTTCAATTGGGTTATACTGGGTATTTGTAGTTGACCATCGGAAGAGGCTTTTACATAATTAGTGTTCCAGGTTAGTAAACTAATTTATTGCAGAAACATAAAATAATCACTTCATCTTTTAAATGATATTAAAGAAATCACCACCTTATATCTTTGTATCTTTTATTCTCCTTAGTATTTTCTTTTATCTTTTTATTTATTTATTTAGCAAATCTTCAATCAAATCAATCAAGCAATCAATTACATTCTCCCTTTAATTAGATATTTGTAAATTAAATAGATTCAATAATTAATAACAACAGTAGGAATTAAGTCCTCGTGGGATCGATATTTTTATACTACTTGAACGATACGTGCGCTTGCGTTATATGTGTGTGTTTACGCCGGTCAGTCCCTATGGTACTTTTGCTTTCCGCAGGATGCCATTTGGATTATGTAATGCCCCTGCCACTTTTCAGCGTTGCATGATGGCCATCTTCTCAGACATGCTGGAGCAGAGTATGGAGGTTTTTATGGATGATTTTTCTGTGTGTGGAGATTCTTTTGACCATTGTTTGTTAAATTTGGAACAGGTACTACAAAGGTGCCAGAGAACAGGAATATTTCAAGAAGAAATGAAGGACCATTGCAAAACATTCTGGATGTAGAGATATTCGATTTGTGGAGTATTGATTTCATGGGACCATTTGTTCCATCATTTGGAAACATGTACATTCTAGTTGATGTAGACTACGTCTCCAAATGGGTTGAGGCAATTGCACTGCCATCCAATGATTCCAAGTGGTGATCAAATTCCTGAAAAAGAACATTTTCACTCGGTTTGGAACACCTCGAGCAATCATCAGCGATGGTGGCTCTCATTTCTGCAACAGATACTTTGATGCACTCCTATCCAATATGGAGTTACTCACAAGATTGCCACAGCTTACCATCCACATCAAATGGACAGGTTGAAGTTTCGAACAGGGAGATCAAAAGAATCCTAGAAAGAACCGTTGGATCAACAAGGAGGGACTGGTCTACAAAACTAGATGATGCATTATGGGCCTACCGAACAGCTTACAAGACACCCATTGGTATGTCCCCATATCGATTGGTGTTTGGGAAAGCATGCCATCTGCCAGTTGAACTTGACACAAGGCGTACTGGGCACTGAAGAAACTGAATCTTGATTCACAAGCTGCAGGAGAGAAAAGACTTCACCAACTCAATGAATTGGAGGAATTTCGCCTACAGGCTTATGAGAATGCCAAATTGTACAAAGAAAAGACCAAAAAATGGCATGACCGAAAAATAGTGCACAGACAGTTAGAACCAAGGCAGCAGGTGTTGTTGTACAACTCGAGGTTAAAACTTTTCCCTGGAAAGTTAAAATCTAGGTGGTCCGGACCATTTGTGATCACTCAGATTTTACCATATGGAGCTGTTGAGTTACTGGATCCTAATACCAACACACATTCAAGTTAACAGTCAGCGTGTCAAGCACTACTGGGGAGAATCATTTGAGCGACAAAAAGAAAGTGTCACACTTTCAGATCCAGCATAAACGTTCAAAAAGTCACGTCTAGCTGACGACGATTAAACTTAGCGCTCGCAGGGAGGCAACCCATGCAATTTTTGTATATATATTGTGATTTGGTGTGATTTAATTTTGTGTGTTTAATTTTTGCAGATTAAGTCATTTCAAGATGGAAGAAGCTCTTGCAAATCTTCACAAGCAATTTCCTTCTCTCCTTAAAAAATCTCTGATGAAAGTCTACAAAGCTCGCTTGGAACGGATGAGACTACTAACAATCCATGGTGTGCCCAATGACATTCGTTGGGTAATTGAAGCACGAGTCCGATTGGCAGGTGAATCCTCTGATTCTTTTATTTCACATCTGCCTGGTTTTGGAAGAAGCACATATGCAAAGAAACGAAGAGCTAAGCAAATGGGTGTTTGTTACAAATGTGCACGTTGGAATTGCAATACTCGTTGTCATTCTTTAGGAATGGTGTCTGTTAATCGCGAAGACAAAATTAAATTCATTAGGAATGGCTTGAGAAAGGAGTCTTTAGATGATATATCTTTAACTCTTGAGACGCATCCCAGTGGATATGTTCACATAGACTTTCGCAAATTACATACACAATATCAAAAAGAAAGACAACAGTTAAGTCTTGGGAATCTGACTCAAAAAGACCCTGTTTGCCAATTTATAAGAAAATTGGATGGGAAGCTTGTCCCTGACGCATAGATGTCAACCAAGCCGTTACTTTTCTTGCACATATTATATCTCTTTGTCTTTTCTTAATAATTGTGATTTGTTTTGTTATTTTCTTTTATTTTCTCCGACAGGATCCATACCTTTTTAACTATCACGATCTATTGTTGTACTAATCGTCATTTGGAAGATACTTGTGCTATTTTTACTCACCCCTTTCAGGTATTATAAATTCAACTCATCATTGCACATTTGAAGTCATCCAGAGTTAAGAAAGAAAAACATAAAAATGGAAGCCACTTCGAGAAGACGAGTTGAAAACATTTGTGTGTTTTGCGGTAGTAGTGTTGGTACTAAACCACAATACATAGAAGCGGCACAGGAGTTGGGTCGAGTATTAGCTGCAAGGAATATGCACTAAATATATGGCGGAGGAAACCTTGGATTAATGGGGATCGTTTCAAAGGCCGTACAGGATGGAGGCAGTCATGTTTTGGGAATCATCCCAAAACCCTTGGCAGAGGCAAATCTTATTGAATCATCAAACGGAGAGGAATTGATCGTGCCAGGTATGTCTGAACGTCTGGTAGAAATGATTAACCGTGCTGATGCTTTTATTGCTTTGCCAGGTGGCTTGGGTACATTGGAAGAAATTTTTATCGTACTATCTTGGGCGAATCTGAACATACACCAAAAACCAATTGGGCTGTACAATGTTGATGGATTTTATGATTTTCTTTGTGTGTTTCTTGATGATGCCCGGAGAAATGGATTCATATCAAAACCTGTAAAAGAAATCCTATTTACTGCCAGAACTGCTTCAGATCTAATTGACCAACTCATAGCCTATGAACCACAAGTTGACCCTATCATTTCAAAGATAAATTGGTCTGGGGACGATCGTGGTAAGAGACGTCGGGTTAATCTGGATCTTAACCTTTAAATTCCTGTAGAATTTCAGTTAACCAGGTATTATCGTCTAAACTCTTCTTCTACTGTTTAAGATATTGGGGACAATGTCTCATTTAGGTTTGGGGGAGGGAATTAGTTGATTAATACCTTGTTTTTAGTTTGTATGTTGTTTTTATTTTTAGCTCAAAATTTTTCGAAAAATACAAAAAAATTGAAAAATTTTCAAAAATTACAAAAATATTTTGCATTTTTGTGTTAACTAAAAAGGTGGAATTGGTAAGAGATAGCCGAGTAAGGAATTTCCGCTCCTGAGACGTATCTCAAACCTATTTCAAAACAAGTTAATTTTTGTTTATTTCCTTTTGAATTATTTAATTTGTGAATTCTCCTTAACACTGACTAAAATGGATCTTCATATGTTCAGTTGACAGGTATTATGAACTTACATGGAAACATACAGACATGAGCTAAAATTGAAAAGTTTGTAATATTTAGTGCTATAGTTTTAATTGGAGGAAGCATCTCAAATAGTGATGGAGTAAAAAAAAAAAAAAAACCGAGATCCGAGTTATTAAGTCTGTAAGGGTGTTTTAACACCTAGTGCCCTAAAACCAACTGGTTTGGGAGTCATTGGCCCAAAGCTCGTTACATGGATCGAAGATGCTGCAAAAATATATATATCTGAAGTCTGAGTAATTAAGTTCGTAGGGGTGTCTTAACACCTGGTGCCCTAAAGCCAACTAGTTTGGGAGCCACCGACCCAAAGCTCGCTACATAGACGGAAGGTATTGTATATAAATAAAAAATAGAGAAAAAATCAAAGAGAAAAAAAAAATCAGAAAAATCAGAAAAATTATTCCATTGCTACAAAAATGTGTGAAATCTGATAGAATTGTAGGACAAAAATATTACTCTCTTATCAACTGCACTTATGACTGTTGTGGGCAAAAATGAGTTTATTAATATTTTGTTAGCTGTATATATGGAGAATGGTAAAAATAATCGGAGAATTTACTTATTCGGTAATTTAGAAAGAAACAAAACAACTAATAACTTGGAGTAGAATTTTCACCTGATTAGTCACTAACTTTCTTTATTTTCTTTTCGCTTGTCTTTTTGGCTTTTGTGTGCATTAGTTTTAATACATTTTACTTTTGTAAAATGTTTGTGGGTATCATTGCTGTAAACCCTCACGAGACTACACTCGTCCACTAGGGACACCTAGGGGTTTAAAGGCTTGTTGCATATGCTAAATGCAACCGTGATCCCTACGAAAATGGCTTAGTTAAATTTTGTTATGTTATTTTATTTTGTATTTTGCTCGAGGACTAGCAAAATGTTAGGTTTGGGGGTGTGATGAGTGGTATTTATATCAATATTTCTCACTCATTAAACTTAATATTTTTGTATAGTTTCTTGAGTTTTGTGAATGTTTTGATGGGTTTTATTGTTATTTTGCAGATAAATAAAGTTTGGACAGCACTGGAGGCAATTTGGGGCAAAACCGGACAAAAATGCGTCAACAGGGATATTTTAGTCTTTTGCGCGCCGCGAAGCTGGAACACTGCGCGCCGCGACGCCCAGCGTGAGCCGAATCTGCTAATGTGCGCCAGGTCAACGGTCAACCATTTGAAGAAGTTTGACTTTGCTAAAATGCACCGTGCCACGTGTCACCATCACAGCCGATCTGCTAACATGCGTCGTGCCACGTGTCATCATCATATGCTGCCGACACTCAGACTTGACACGTGTCGCCTCATCATCAGCCACATCATCGGTCAACAAGTCAACCTTGCCACGTGTCATGCCACATCATCGTCCACGTCAGCAGGTCAACCGAGTCAACTTGCCACGTCAGCCTCAGCCAATCACAACTTGACACGTGTCGCCACGTGTCGCAATCCTATTGTACCGACAAGTGAACAGTCAGCCGCCACGCCACGTCATGCCACATCATCGCCACGTCGTCGCCGCGTCAGCATGACGTCATTAATGACGTCATCACAATAATTGAGAATTAGCCGCCTTGACACGTGTCGCGTGAACAGTCAGCCGCCTTGCTACGTGTCGCCTTCTCATCGTGCCACGTCGACAAATCCAGCGTCGCGACGCTGAGGTGCATGGCGATGACGTGGCATGAAATTTTCAGAGCGCGAACAGTGAAAAATTTTCAGAGCGCGAAATTTCAGTTTTCAGTACACCATTCCCTCTCTCTTATTTGATGTAAATAGGGAATTCTTCTCTCTCTAAGTTTCGTTTTTAATTTTTAGTTTTTACTTTTGTAATAATTTTAATTACTTTTTGTAATAATAGTAATCTACTTTCTTATTTTACAGTTTTTACTATTCACTATGCGGAGGTAACTTCCCTATGCTAGGGTGAAAGGTAATTATTTTACTATTGCTATTTAGATTAATCTCCCTTAAAAATAATATATTTACTATTTAAAATTCTGATTAATAAAGGATACCGCTATATTGGTCGGTTGGCAATTTATTTTAATCTGGTTTAAACCTGACTAATCAAGGAAACCGCTATATTGGTCGGTTGGTAAATTTATTTTCTGTTGGTTTGAACCTGATTAATCAAAGATACCGCCAGATTGGTCGGTTGGTAAATTTATTTTGGTACCGCCTTTATGGCTAGATTATGGACAAATATTACCACCTATATGGTTGGTTGGACTTAATTTGACTTAATCAGGATACCGCCAGATTGGTCGGTTGGTAAAATATTATCACAAGTTTATATATTATTTTATGGGAGATATCTAAATTAGTAGTAAAAGTAATTCCTTTTGCCTTAGCATTTTATTTCATTTGTAATTTTCTTTTCAGCATTTTACTTATCGCAATTACTTTTCAGCATTTTCATTTTATGTCTTTTAAGTTTTTACTAGCCCTAGCTATGTGTCATAACTAAGTTAGTAATCTAGGGTTGTGATGAAATCCAATATCACCGGTTTATAAGGGTTAAATTATAATTTGGGTAATATAAAGATTTATTTATTGAGTCTTAATCTTAATGCTTTTTATTAACTGGCCACTAATAAAATTGATAAGGTAAACTTAAAATGAACTAGACATAGGGATTTTAGGTTTAAGACCTCAGACTCAATAACCCACGATCTTCCTTGAGGATAGATAACCCTTTAATAGATTTCCTTACATGATAGGAATATACATGTCGGGCGGGGGTAGCCATAATTGGAACTTAATCTTAATGAATCCAGTTAATTTGATTGACATAGACATATGGATCAATTAGGTTAAATTGGATATTTGTAATTGACCATCGGAAGAGGCTTTTACAGAATTTAGTGTTCCAGGTTAATAAATCAATATTTTACCCAATTATAAGATAACAACTTCATCTTTAAATAATATTGGAATAAATCACAACCCTAGATAGTTTTAATATTGAATTTTCTCAAAATATCTTTTCAACCAATTTTAGTTACTTGCCTTTAAATTTAGAATCGTCGCCATTTCAAATCAATCAAACAACCTGATAGATATTAGTAATCATTTGACCTTATAAAAATTAATAAATAAGATTTTAAGTCCTCGTGGGATCGATACTTTTTATACTACTTGAACGATACGTACGCTTGCGTTATACGTGTGTGTTTACGCCGGTCAGCGACCCTTGCTGATGCCTATAAATAGAGCGCGAAATTTTAGTTTTAGATGTACCACTCTCTCTCATTTCTTTGTGTAAATAGAGAGTTTCTCTCTCTAGTTTCTTTTAATTTTAGTTTTGTAATTAAATTTTAATTACTTTTATAATAATAGTAATTTACTTTCTTACTTTTTACAGTTTTTTCTATTCACCATGAGGAGGTAACTTCCCCAGCTAGGGTGAAAGGTAATTCTTTTACCATTGCTATTTAGATTAATCTCCCTTAAATATAATATATTCACTATTTAAAATATTGACTTAAAAATGATACCGCCAGATTGGTCGGTTGGTAATTCATTTTAATCTGGTTTAAACCTGACTAATCAATGATACCGCCAGATTGGTCGGTTGGTAATTAAACTTTCTTACCGCCTATATGGCAAGTTCATGGACAAATCTTTTTACCGCCTTAATGGCTGGTTGGACTTAATTTGACTTAATTAGGATACCACATGTATGGCTGGTTGGTAATGTTATCACAAGTTTATATATTATATTATGGGAGATATGTAAATTAATAGTAGTAAAAGTAATTCCTTTTACCTTAGCATTTTATTTTATTGTAATTTACTTTTCAGTATTTACTTTACCGCATTTTTTTATGTCTTTTATTTTCAAGTTTTTACTAGCCTTAGTTATGT
This sequence comes from Zanthoxylum bungeanum, assembly GCA_019454045.1. Lineage (NCBI taxonomy): Eukaryota > Viridiplantae > Streptophyta > Magnoliopsida > Sapindales > Rutaceae > Zanthoxylum > Zanthoxylum bungeanum. The sequence goes on along the minus strand of SKCR01010598.1, from coordinate 17,775 downwards.
GTTGTAACTAAATTAGTTATATGGGGTTGTGATGACTTTTAATATCACCGGTTTATATGGGGTTAGATTATAGTTTGGGTAATATATAGATTTATTTATTGAGTCTTAATCTTAATATTTTTTAATTAACTAGCCATTAATTAAATTGATTAGGTAAACTTAAAATGAACTAGATATAGGGATTTTAAGTTTAAGACCTTAGACTCAATAGCCCACGATCTTCCTTGATGATAGATAACCCTTTAATAGATTCCTTACAGGATATGAATATACATGTCGGGCGGGGGTAGCCAAATTGGAACTTAATCTTAATGAATCTAGGTAATTTGGTTGACATAGACATATGGTTCAATTGGATTATACTAGGTATTTGTAATTGACCATCGGAAGAAGCTTTTACATAATTTAGTGTTCCAGGTTAATAAATCAATATATTACCCAACTTTAAGATAACCACTTCATTTTTAAAATGATATTGGAAGAAATCACAACCCTAGATAATTTTTAATATTGAATTTTCTTAAAACTTACTTTCGAACAATTTTATTTACTCGTCTTTAAATTTAGAATCGTCACCATTTCAAATCAATCAAACAACATGATAGATATTAGTAATCATTTGACCTCATAAAAATTAATAAATAAGATTTTAAGTCCTCGTGGGATCGATACTTTTTATACTACTTGAACGATACGTACGCTTGCGTTATACGTGTGTGTTTACGCCGGTCAGCGACCCTTGCTGATGCCTATAAATAGAGCGCAAAATTTTAGTTTTAGATGTACCACTCTCTCTCATTTCTTTGTGTAAATAGGGAGTTTCTCTCTCTAGTTTCTTTTAATTTTAGTTTTGTAATTAAATTTTAATTACTTTTTGTAATAATAGTAATTACTTTCTTTCTTTTTACAGTTTTTTCTATTCACCATGAGGAGGTAACTTCCCCAGCTAGGGTGAAAGGTAATTCTTTTACTATTGCTATTTAGATTAATCTCCCTTAAATATAATATATTCACTATTTAAAATATTGACTTAAAAATGATACCGCCAGATTGGTCGGTTGGTAATTCATTTTAATCTGGTTTAAACCTGACTAATCAATGATACCGCCAGATTGGTCGGTTGGTAATTAAACTTTCTTACCGCCTATATGGCAAGTTCATGGACAAATCTTTTTACCGCCTTAATGGCTGGTTGGACTTAATTTGACTTAATTAGGATACCACATGTATGGCTGGTTGGTAATGTTATCACAAGTTTATATATTATATTATGGGAGATATGTAAATTAATAGTAGTAAAAGTAATTCCTTTTACCTTAGCATTTTATTTTATTGTAATTTACTTTTCAGTATTTACTTTACCGCATTTTTTTATGTCTTTTATTTTCAAGTTTTTACTAGCCTTAGTTATGTGTTGTAACTAAATTAGTTATATGGGGTTGTGATGACTTTTAATATCACCGGTTTATATGGGGTTAGATTATAGTTTGGGTAATATATAGATTTATTTATTGAGTCTTAATCTTAATATTTTTTAATTAACTAGCCATTAATTAAATTGATTAGGTAAACTTAAAATGAACTAGATATAGGGATTTTAAGTTTAAGACCTTAGACTCAATAGCCCACGATCTTCCTTGATGATAGATAACCCTTTAATAGATTTCCTTACAGGATATGAATATACATGTCGGGCGGGGGTAGCCAAATTGGAACTTAATCTTAATGAATCTAGGTAATTTGGTTGACATAGACATATGGTTCAATTGGATTATACTAGGTATTTGTAATTGACCATCGGAAGAAGCTTTTACATAATTTAGTGTTCCAGGTTAATAAATCAATATATTACCCAACTTTAAGATAACCACTTCATTTTTAAAATGTTATTGGAAGAAATCACAACCCTAGATAGTTTTTAATATTGAATTTTCTTAAAACTTACTTTCGAACAATTTTATTTACTCGTCTTTAAATTTAGAATCGTCACCATTTCAAATCATTCAAACAACCTGTTAGATACTAGTAATCATTTGACCTCATAAAATTAATAGCTTAAGTATTAAGTCCTCGTGGGATCGATATTTTTTATACTACTTGAACGATACGTACGCTTGCGTTATACGTGTGTGTTTACGCCGGTCACTTAATTAGGTCAAAGTTTTAATTTAAAACATGCAATACATATCTAATATGTCTTATGTATAGTTAAATTAAAATTACTATGGCATAGATTCAAAACATGTGTTGTTTGGTTAAGTCTTTGCTACTGATACCATTCTGTTGGGGCAGTTGTGGAACCCTTAGGGTCGGATCGGTGCCCTAGGCAGTGGAAATGAGTCTAACCAGTAGATATCAAGTATAGGTGTAATTTTAAATTATTTAATGAAATATTATACTTCATTACGAGTATATAGGAAAAAACCGGGACTGAATCGGAGTCCGTAAACTCTGAACGAAGCAAAACAAAAATTGCGCGCGTCAAGCGCGTGACGCTTGTGTAAACGCCCAGGACTGAAGCATTTTTTTTCTTTGTTTCTTTTATCATTTCCTTCAGCTCACTTTCTAGTGAGCTGAATGGATTAGTTTATTTTACCCTAATCACTTCCGGTTCTCCCTAAACACTTTAAAAACACCCAAAATTAATTTTTAATTTCAAAACCAACATTAACACATGTTATAGAATAAAAATCAAGTTTTTCAAAATATCAAATATTTTTACAAAAATATAAATTTATTCTAAATAAGCATTTTCGTAAATTTTGAATCCATTACACAAACTAAATAAGAATCCCAACAAGAAATATCTCGTGAACAATTCTAGGTCACCCAAAGGTGGTCAAGTGATTCTAGAATGGTAGCCATAGCTCTAAGCTTTAATCTAAAGTTCCAAACTCTAATTAATTGTTTCATGTCCAATATGAACATTTTGACCTAATTACAAGCATATTGTGTTTATACTTCCAAAGCATCCTAACACAATTTATTAGCCTTATTTCAATATTAAGATATGTGATCATGCATCTAATACATAAATGAACATAGCTTTGGAGAAGATCAAACATTACCTAGTAAGCTTGATGTAAAATCCAATCTACTTCTCCTTTGTTGAAATTGTTGGAGAACCTCCAAGGTGTGCAAGCTTGATTCCAATATCCAATCTTGTTTCCAATGTTTCCAAGCTTGATTCCAATATGAAATGTTGTAGAGACCTCACAAGCGTCTCTCAACACTTCTCCAACTTAGGCTAATATCTCAAGAATTTACTTATGCTTTTTATTTTTCTTGTAATTAAAACCTTCCTAAAGCTTACTATTTATAGCAAAACTTAGGTAATTTTTAATTAATAAAAGTTGTAATCAACTTTTAAGTGGGATTAATCTTATTTGTCCAAATATGTATAATTAGGTGTGACTAATCTCCATTATCTCCCACTTTAATTTAATCCAATTAAATCAAGCCAATGATTAGGAAATGGATTAGTTAAATGTTTACCACCTTGATTTAATCCAATTAAATCAAGCCAAAATCACCTATTATTACATACTTATAATTACCATAATATCCTAAAATGGTAGAGATAATTATGATTTTACAATTAAGCTCTTGTGTAATTATTGAATTAATCCAATTAATTCAATTAGGTCAAAGTAAATAATCAATGTTATCCAATAACACTTGATTATCTTAGTTGATAATTATAATATTGAATATTATCTTTTATAAAAAATAATATGCTACACAAGTGATCAACGAGTACACTTCATATTGGGACTCTCTAAGTTTAGACACGTTCGTCATATAAGCCTAGCTAATATGTAAGCAATTCGGCCACCTCCAAATTTGCGAAGAACACGAACCACCTTTCTGAACTATACAAGTCGAGGTCATCACATATGTTTAACAATCCCTCCATCGTAGGCTATCCGAGTTGTGCTTAGGAAACATAGTATATACCGTCAAGTTTCCAATGGGCACATCTCATGTCGACATGTCCACGATTCTTTACAATCGATGCGATCCACCCTATGTGATCGTCTTTGGCCAAAGTCTTTAAGAATCATGACTTTACTCACATTGATACCTAAACCTCTTATGGTACACATACGGGCCGACAGATCCTATCTTGCTTCGTACTTGATTACTGAGTGCATCGGTCCGCCCCCAACAAACATCTAGAGGCCAGACCATGAAAGGTTTCTGACATACATGGCATCAAAGTGTGGAAGATCTCACACAAAATCAATGTTATCCTATATTCAAAGGATTACATATGCTACTCGACTCGAGGAGATTCCTATTGACGGTGGTATGTACTTCCAACTATTAGGAATCACCTATGAGTCATTCAGAATTCACTTTAACGAATACCCACATGTCTATACGAGTTTCCAAAACTCATGGTACATCGGGTTAAACCATTGGAACTCCAATTCCAATATACGACATGTGCTAGTCTTATAGGTTATAGGAATTCGACCGTATTCCAAAACCAACGACTATGAATATTAACTTTAAGAATAGTTTACACCTAGTGTCAAAATTATTTTAAGGTCGATGTCATTCTTAGCATATCTATACATCAATCTAATACACATAATGACAATATCATTAATAAGGTATGAAATGAAAAATGTAGTTATTTTATTAATAAATAATAAAATGTACAAATCGAATTGGCACTCCAAGCACCAACTCCATCAGAATCCTGGTGGCAGACGTCCAACAAACTACAAGCACAATAATATATCAAACAGATATATTCGTGTATCCAATGACATTGCACATGTCAAACATATAATCATATATCACTACAAGAAAATTGACTTTTAGGGGCGAAAAGTTTCGTAATTAAAAGTGTAACACCCTGGTAATCTTGATGACTATTATATTATGAAACACATGATACATGATATATATCGTGTTCGAATACGTATACATTCATGAAATGACTTTTTGGTCATTCGACGAATTCCTCGCAGTTCCGATACGGAATTCATTCCAAGATTAAATCTGAATAGCTTGTGGTATTTGGGTCGTGACTTGTCCATACGATCTCCGATTTTTATGAACTTTATATCTTCGGAAACCTAAGACCGATACCTACAACTTTCGCGTTGGATATGTTTCCAAAATTGAATCAAAAGTGGGTTAAAAAGTATAATATTCGTGGATCATATAGTATAATTCGGGAATAATCTAGATTTGGGGTGATGTGGCTCAATCCTAGCCACCCATTTCATAATAAAAAAGCAACCTCTTTGCCTATAAAAATGGCACTATTCCCTCATCTTCTTAAGCCAAAAACGTGAAGGGCTTGTATGAGAGCCTTCTCATGCCAATTTTTCTTCTCATCTTTATTTCTTCAAGTCATTTTGATCCATTCAAGCTTCATTCCAAGCTTGGAACCATAAATTCCTTCGGCGAAGTGAAGTAATACTAGTTGGAATCCAAATCTGTGAGTGGACCCTTTTTTCTCGAATTGATTTTATTTATATGCTTTTGAATTAAGACTTACTTTTACGCAATAGGACGTTAGCCAAGTTTGATATCCAGTTATTTTTAAAATTAAGAATTATTTGAGAAATTGTGATTTTGAAAGTATGATTTCTATGATTTTTGAGATTGGGGAAAAACCCAATCTAGAGGTTTTTGAATTGACAGATATGGATTTGATTTTGGAGGCATATGGGAAAAACCCACCTCAGATGTAACTTGGAATTGACGGACCCAGTAATGTGTGCACACGTAGTTCAAGACTAGGGGGATGGCGATACATAACTCCCATAGATCTTAGTTTCAGGGTCAGGAGGATGGCATAGATTATCACTTCTGGTTTTAGTTCAGTGGCTTGGGGGACGGCGATACGTAACGCCCCATGCGTCAGGTTTTATACAGTTTTCAGAGATCCCAGAGATATGATTTTCTTAAATGATTTTCAAAAAAATGTGAAAAGAAAAGATCTAATCTATGTTTTAAGAGTTCAGAAAGTAGTTTTGTGATGATTATTTGATACAAAGATACTAATATTATTTTTTGATTTATAGCTCCACTCACTGAGTTCTTTGGACCCACCCTCTCCCCCTCCCCACTCTCCAGTCTTGCAGAATTTTTCAGCTGGTGAGCCACAACCATCTTTTGGAGACATGGATTAGGGACAAGAGTAGCACTACAATCACTAGTTTTTGTTGATCTATCATATATACATTCACATCACTTGTAATGATTAACCACATATATATATATATATATTATATATATATATATATATAATATATATATATATATATATATATATATATATTGTGTGGTTAATCATTAAAACAGTATTATGAAATGTGTGTACATATTGATGAGATGACAAGTCATTAAGTTAAGAAAATGAGTTTTTCTTTAGTTATAATCAGTGGCTTAGGTGAAAGGGATATTCAATGTGCATAAGTTTCGAATTGAATATATACATCTTTATGTCCATGGTTATATCTAAGATATGATTTATCAAGTCTAACGTTTCCACAAATTAGTTTTTACGTATACGAATGAAAGAAAGATCGTAACATTTTAGTTTATCTGAAAATCAGGATGTTACATAAACTGTATTAAGTTTTTTATAATTTTCAACAATGCATACTTTAAAAATAATAAATGATTAAAATTCAATTATATTTAAATTATTATATAATATTATCAATTAAATTTTATTTAAAAAAAAAAAACAAAAAACAAAAAACAAAAAACAAAAAACAAAACTAAACGTAAAATTCACCTCATTATCAAATCTCAATCCAGCAAAAAAAAATTGTAGGTAAGCATGTCGGGTACGACTACCGAAAAAGGTTAAAAGAATAGACAAGCACATGGGAGTAAGTGGTAGCATATATTAAAAAGAAAGATTAATGGACCCTTCAATTGGATTCCCTTCTTTTATTATATTGAAATTTTTAACAAAGCCAAAACTTGAGACATTAAAGCCTCGTTGGGGGCCTCACTTTTCATTCTAGAAGAATCCGTAATCTCTCTCTTTTTTACTCTTTTTTTTTTTTTTTTTTTTTTTTTGAAATCGTTGGAAACCCCGCACCAAACCACTCATTCTGGGCCGCGGCGCAGGTAAAATCCCCGGCTGCCCCAGGCTCTTACAAGAAGTTGCACCCCCTGGATTCGAACCCAGAACCTCAATGTGAGATTCTGGAAATTTATGCACCAGTTTATAAACTTTTTCTATCTATTTATGTGGGGAAAAAAACTTGGGTTTGCACTATGCGTATAAGGTATTGACGAAAAGCAAGATTAAGGTTTGATTTGTAAGGATATTATCTCTAATTTATTCTAAATTAGTTGAAAATATGAAAATATCACAATATCTGTGATTTTATCATTTTTTCACTTATAATTTCAAAAATGTATTAAGTTCCACATTTTAATGTGGTAAATAAATAATTTTGTACACGTTTTCGGGTGGAATGGGTTGTATTTTTTTAATTTTGAGAGGAAAATTATATATTTTTAGAACATCGGATAGAAAAATAATAAAATAAAAAATATTGTAATATTTTCAAACTTTTATCTAATTTAAAATGAACCAAAGATAATTTCCCTACTTATAATTACACCTTTTGGAAGTTAAGATAATTTTACTCCATAGTTGTTTGATGAAAAACTCGTATTATTCACCCATTAATTATTTATTAAAATATGATGTAGTTTCCACATTTGTTGTAACAACTCTTAGACTAATGTGATATTTCTGAAAAATGAATAATAAAAAAATCTGATCATGGGGAGCAATCAAAGGCCCACCTCAATAAATATGTAATAAGATCGATGATTGGTCATCGTTAATATTAATTAGGCTTCAATCAGTTCAAGCAACATTATCATGAATAAAAATAATAATGATGTATATTGTTTGCCTCCTTCCTCAGTTCAGCTTCAGCATAAGATAAAACCTCCCTGGCTTATGATTATAATTTCATAATCTTGAAAATGATACATGAAAGCATGAGACAATTTGCAAGCTATGTCCAAGCCCTAATTTATTACGTGCACGATCTTTTTGCGTTTTATTTGTTCAAAAGTAGCCTTCAGATATTGATGTAATAATATTTGTCCTATTTCATATGGTTAACAAGACCAAAAACAATTGTCTCAGTAATTGATATTGCTGCAGCTTTTGTTGATGTGTCCAAAAAATATCATTCATTTAAATGACAAGGGTTACTTAACTGCTTTGGAATCACTGGTTTCTGAATGTTGCTGCTGCATTATTACATGGCGAGGATTGTAGCTTTTCCTTAATTTTTCATTTATCGCTCAACGACGAAACTTTGTTTTATTTATTTATTTATTTTTTGATACCGATCTTGTAATTACTCAATACATTCTATGTATGAAATGTTACGGTTGGTGTTCGGAGCGCCAATCCGGATCTTATTTATGACCGGTTCATGAATACAAACAATTTATTTTCATAATATTACATAATAGATGGTAGCACCTCTTGTCTCTTATATATATATTTCATCTAATTTTATTAGATTGAAACTAAATATGGTTTAGTGATATATATATTGGACAAACACCCGAAAATTTATAACGTAGTGCACAGTTACAACGTAGGTTGTAATTGACATTGGGAAGCGACATTATACGGTGTATATTCTCAAATAAAGTTCCTGGTCAAGATTTACTGACATGGGTCGGTTAGTAAAATCCGATGAGACCAGTACATGTCGTATATCGAGACTTGGTCCGATGGTTTATCTCAGTGAACCATGAGTCTTTGGAAACTCGTATAGACATGTAAGTGTTTATTCGATAAACACTGAACGACTCATCGAAGATTTCCTAATAGATGGTACACTAACGTCAATAGGAATCTTCTCGAGTCGAGTAGCATAGTGGTCCTTAGACTTGAGATACCACGATTGATATATGAGTTATCCTCCACACTTTGATGACAGTCACGTCACTGACCTTTTTAAGTCAGACTTTCGCCTGTTCGTTGGATGTGGACTGATGCTCATGATATCCGTGTGTATCAAGATAGAATATGTCAGTCATATGTACATGGCATAGGTATCGTGCACGTGTTTACGATCTAGTAAATCTATGACCATGGTACACTGCGGAAGTGAGTTCCGAGTTTTATTTAGAGATCGTAATTTTATAAGTCGACTATATTATACCTTAGGGATTTGACGTCCCCATCTATATCCCCAGTATAATATGGATAGCCTCTGACATAGAGATTATACATATGTGATGATCTCGACTTGCATAGTTCAGTGGGATATTGGATTTCATGACGGATATACCTGAACTTAGAGAGTCTCACAATATGAAGTGTACTCGTTGAACACTTGGGCAACGCGTTATGAATAATACTGATTATTCATAATATTTTATCGAATTAAATTACTTAATTCGAATCGTTTAATCGGTAAACGAATTTACACGTGTCGGGAAAATTTTGATCGTTCTAATGTGTATTTGTATTTGATACATAATTAGATTAGATACATATTTATTAATAAATGATGGCATGACACTTTAAAAGTAAATAAATAATTTGTCTAATTAATGAATTAGACAATTTACTTTTTACTTTACAAGTGTAATATTTTTATTTGATGTCTAATATATATTAATGTGATTTTTTTTTTATTAAGATTACCAAGTATTTTTTAATATGATTACAAAATATTTATTTGACCAAAATGCCCTCCAACTAACACCACTACCAAAAATACAAAAGTGAAATTATTCTCTTTCTTCTTAGTGGAATGGGCCACATAATTTACTCCATTTTTAGAGCTTTCAAAGTTCATTTTTGAGAGACAAGAAAGAAAATGATTAAAACCAAGAAAAGCTTAAGGATTTTTGAAGATTTGTGGGTAATCTTTATTTCCTTTAGCTAGAAAATATGTTTTCTTTTTTATTTGGATGGTAGATTGAGTGGCTTTGAGCATGTGTAGATATACTTTGAACTAAATTAGTATAATTTGTGTTCAATTTATTGTTGGACAACTTGGTTGCCATTCTAGAGTGCAATGACCACTCTTGTTATGCCTAGAATTGTTCTAGAGTTCTTCATTAGTAGTGACTTTGATTTGGTGTAAGATTAAATTGATTAGTCTTGAGAAAATTGGATTTAAAGTATGAAAAATGATAAATTTTACTCACTGTTTTAGATTGAAAAATCTGAAATTTTTGTGATGAAAATATGTCATTTATATGTATTGGATGTGTATTGGGAGTTAGGATAATTTTTGGAAATTGTTTCGAAGTGAAAATAAGTGAAAACAGCGAAAAATGCATTACCGACTGAGTTTTCGGACTTACCGGGTAATGGCTGTCCTTTGGGAAGCCCATGAACTGCCCAAACACCATTGGGTCTGATTTGGGCAGCCCCTCTGTGGTGTCAGTTGGTCAGTTCGACTAAAACGCGTTTTATGTTATTTTGCGGAAAATTATTTTCGTGAAAGTTTCCTAATATTTTATCATTAATTATGTCATTATATGATATTGAATAATAAGTTTAGGTGAAATATGAATAAATTATAGATAAATATTATCGAATAATTTATTCGGTAACTTTAAAAGTTTTAATAATACGATTTCGCCCGAACCGCGTTTCCGCTGCGCGTTACCCCAATAAAATGGTTTCAGCGCGAGTCTAATCCTAAATCCATCACATATTTCATGTTTGATATATGATATATAATCCAATTTTGATATTTACACATGCTTGTAATCTAGATATTTCTTGATTTTTCGGTTCTACGCTAACGGGAAAACGTAACGGAGATTTAATGGTAAGTTAAGTTATGTCTTCTCGAGCAGAATTAAATTATTGAGAAATTGATCTAGATTAAATATCTGCATTTGATGTAGAATAAAACTCACTTTAGGAATATCTCCATTTAATAAGGTTTTATAGTAACTAGTATTATGAATACTTGTTTCTTGGTCCGCCTTGTCAGTACAGATGCGAATGATTTCCTGATACTGTAGTTGTATCGTGCCAAAGCTGTGCAGTTATGGGTGATGGTAGTTCATTTGCTCCGGTATAGCTTATATGATAAGAGACAAATTCAAGTGAAAGTGGAAATTTTGAACGTGCCAAAGCTGTCAGGACTACATCGGTAGCTTGAGTTTGTCATTGACAAGTGAAGCCTTGATACGCCTCTTGTGAACGTGCCAAAGTTGTCACAATGAGAAACGGTCCGGATCAAAATATGGATTCACAGTGAGTGTGATTGACAATAAGTTGTCTACTTGTGAATATATGTAGGCGAAGACGTGCCATAGCTGTGAGTCGAAATATATTCATGGGGTCCACTTCTCACTATGGAATTCGATTTAATTATTGAATTCCCGTTATCCGCCGGGGATTACGGTATTACGTAAAGTTATGGGAGACACTGCGGGGTTAAAAATCCATAACTTAGGCAGTGTGTAATATTATAAAAATTATCCGCTATTATTTTCCTTATTCTGTCGTGAAGATAGATTTTAACTTCCAATCCACTGCATACATATTTGATATATATTCTCTGATTTCTTTTTTTGTTGCAGTTTTCTAGAATATGTTCTACAGTCTAAACCATCGGGAACTGTTGTTCCGATTTTCTTGAAAAATCAAGATGGTTAGTGACTTAGTTACTAAGTCACGATAGGTCATCTAAATAGATATCTGTTTTAGGATATAATTCTCTAGAAAGAATAGTTTCTTGTTATATGGGCTAAATTTAAGCCAAGGGTATTTTTGACTTTTCGCTTCGGGCCCAATACTAAATACACCACAAATTCCCCTAACAGTACCCAGGATAAGACTCAGGCCCAAGTTGCCATCTCAAGCCTACACACAAAGGGAAGGCCCAATATCCTTCAAACTAAATGACCCACGACTCTCAAAAGAAGCCCAATTCTATAAGTCTATATTGGCCCAAAGTTGTTTCACAAGCCCATACCTAATAAAATATCATACATAAACCGTATCCTAGACTCATCATATGCCAGCCCACGAAACGCCCAGACTCATAAATACCCATCATGAATCAGTTGTTTCCAGCCTTCAAACGGATGAGCAATCAAATGTAATAAATGCACACGTTTCTCGAGTGTGTATATATGAGAGAAGAAGTCTATGAGGGAAGGGATTCAGGCACTACAACTCACAGCTTAATAATATTCTCTCCAGAGCTGTCAGAATCCCCTACTTATCGCCCTCACGGCAGCTCACGGCGGTCAAGGTAACCCTAAACCTTGCTCTTCCTTATTTTCCGCTCGTCTTCACTACTGACTTGAGCGTTGGAGTGCCTACGGCACCCACCACACCGGTGGGCAGTAACCTCCATGCTCACTCTACCTTTGTTTTACATGATCGCTAGTGCCCCCAACCTACAAATTCACGATTGTGGACCTCGGGCGAAAACCAACATCCACACTTGTGTAGTAAGAATTGATGTGAATTAGTTCATGTCTCGAGATTCTTGACTAACATTAAGAAAACCCCATTAGGTATTTTTTTATCTGATAATGACATTTCTTGGCTTATGATCTTTAGAGGTCATCTGTCCAACACTGTTTGCTAGTCAATTACTTGCAACTGTTGTGAATAGTTGAATACAAATTAGAAAGTTAAAGAAATGAGATATGTATAGTTGTGTGTAGAGAATATCAATTCTCACAACACGACAACCATAGGTATTGGATACCAAATATCCTTTCTAGTTATTTAAAATATTATTTAATGATTGGTTTGATATTTGATATCAGAACTTGCGACTATTGGATAGTTACTTTTTCTCTATAAACGGTTGTTACATATTTTAATACGACTAATAATGTCATTGATGTAGAGATAAATATTAAGAAAATAATTTTCGGTAATGTAAATAATTTAGAACAGTAGTTTATAAAGTTTTATCACTTAAGCATTAGATGTTTATCCCGTATGGAAAAGGATGGTCTGATCTAGATCACGCCACATATCCATATCCATTTAATGATATTTTATTCAGGGTATGTGATTGAAAATCTCATTTCACCAATGATTGTCATTGGACCACAAATTTATTAAACTAATACATTAGATGTATGTAATGTAATGAATTGTAAATTGCCTGGGGTAATTTTCTTTATTTTGTAACTTAGTTAATGAATTGTCATGACTTAGTTACGGGTTTCTGATAAAACACTTGAATTTCTTGAAAGGTTCTAGAACTTTCAATTTGTTCTGATGAAACGTGGATCGAATATTTTGACTGGATCGGGATCGAACACTTGAATGTCTTGAAAGGTTCGAGAACTTTCAAGTCTTGAAAGGTTCGGGATCGAACACTTGAATGTTTTGAAAGGTTCGAGAACACTTGAATGATTTCGTGAAGGATATACCTGAACCTAGAGAGTCCCACAATATGAATTGTACTCGTTGAGCACTTGGGCAACGTGTTATGAATAATACTGATTATTCATAATATTTTATCGGATTAAATTAGTTAATTCGAATCGTTGAATTGGTAAACGAATTTACACATGCCGGGAAAATTTCGGTCGTTCTAATGTGTATTTGTACTTGATACATAATTAGATTAGATACATATTTATTAATAAATGATGGCATGTGTAGGCACTTCATTTCTGCATATAAGTCCCGATGATGAGTCTAGTATGGAGACACTACCTCTTTAATTGTGGAAGCCGCGGGAAACGGACGTCGGAAAGGAATAGTCAAGAATTGACACATTTTTGGACTTAACTCGCTGGATTAGCTTCGGGTTCGCTTGTTGGACCTCTGTTTTAAAACATACCATTAGCCCAAAACCCCGTAAGACACACACCAAGCCCACACACTACCAAAACACACACCAAGCCCACTAAATGGACCAAGCCCACACGCCCAAGAGACCTAAGTCACACGCCCAACACCCTCATAATTAACAAAAATCACATTAAACACATGCATAAATCAAGCCAAATCCACTTCCTAAATTAAAGAAATCCCATGGATCCCTTGCCTAATTAAACCAAATCATATCTCTAACTAAAAAAGAATAAATCAAATTAAATCAAATCACTCCCCTAATTAAAAGATTTTGCTTATCACATACTAATTTAAAAGATATTCCCTTTAATGCACAAATCCTTCTCTATCTCAAACAAGGAAAGCCCTCATCCATTTGCCTATAAAAAGAACCATTTACCAACACATTAAACCCCTAGCTGATTCACGCATATTCACACAAGAAACACCAAGGAGTATTCACGCAAATCCCCGCAACACAGCCACCTCTACTGCCGTCCAACAACAGACCAAAACCCTTGCATTTTCGCACCCTTCACTGCCTCTTCACAGCCGCATAAACCACCCACTGCCCAGCCCTCGCTGTACACTGAAAATACCCCCCAAACTGCCTCACAAGCTGCCGCATATCCCTCACTACACGCCCAAAATTGTCCCCAAATTGCCTCACAAACTGCACGCAAAAAACCCTCATTGTCTAGCCCCAAAACTGCCGAGAATAACCCTTCCTGCACTGCATCTTTTGACCGCATGAACTGCTCAAAAAATTATCCAGTTTGCCGCATATTTAGCCCCTGAAAACGCCCCCAAACAGCCCCAAAACTGCACTGAAAACAACCCAAAAATAGCAGCGAAATAGAGTGAAAATAGCAGCCCAAACAGTGAAACAGCGAGGAAAAATGTTGTATTAGTGAACCGGAAGAGTTACGAAGCATCGACCCTTTCCACGGCCGTGTAACGCGCTTTCGAGAGACGACAAAAGAGGTTAGACCTGAGGGCACCTTTTTTATTTATTATCTTTCATTTTTATTTATTTTAATACTTTATTTCGCATGAATGTTATGAATTGATGCATGATGTGAATTCCGGATGAACGGAATACGTGTTCTCTTTTGTGGTATAACGGATGGAAAATCGGACGTAAATTCCGTAGCCGATTCCGAATGGACGGTATTGCGGTTTGCACTCGGGATACAATGCCACTTACTACTTAAGAGACACACGTATTTTGTTTCATCCAATCTTGTATTTGAGCATGATGTAGTTAGTAGATTATTTATTTATCTAAGCATGATTTAGCCTAGAATATTGTTTATTTTTAAGTATGACTATATTATTTCTTTATGCATGATTTAATACTTTGATTTTGCATTAGGAGTTTAGTTTACATTTTGTTTGAGTAGTTATTTATTTGTTCTTTGTGTTTGATGATTCGACATGCTCGTTGTGTGATATTATATGATTGCCGTTATAATGACTTGTTTTTAAAGCATACGAACTTAGTCATAGGATTTAGTTTGATGAATGCGGACTAGATCTAAGTTACCTTTGAGCATACATGTTGAGTAGATTCGGTTAGTTTATTGGACAAATCATATCATTACAAGTGACATAAGTAAGAGACCATTCTGAACCCAACGGTTTGAGGTCTTCCCTTGCGAGGGATGAGTGCAGCCTTAAATCACATTTTCCCGGTTCACATCGGGTGGCGACTCCATGTTATTTCTCCGGTTTAGTTCCCCCGCGGGCTATTCCGTACTCCTAACTAGGCCGCGAGCCTAGAACAGCGTCGCCGATTTCTGTGTCCTACATTCTGGCGACTCCACTATGGATAGAGAATTGGCCCCGAAATAATGTCTTGTAGTGATTGTGATTTATGATTTACTTAACTGTGTCTACCGTGGGTTGAAAGAGGTTTAATCAAAGGCATTATTAAGGCTATGTGATGGTTTGGTGTCTTCCTTCATTCACTACCTTTTTAAGGAAAAGCTGTGGAGGCACATAGATAATCATTTACATGTAGCTTACTGTGATGGACTAATTTGGAGGACTCGTTTTTTATTCCTGTCACCAAGTGATAAGAGCCTAAGAGGCTTGGGTATTTAAGAGAGTTCGCTCCACCCTCCCTCTGGGGAATCTACAGCGGGAAACCCATTTGACAGTCAGTCACGCATCTTAATTCGTTGGAACGTACCGTAAGGTATAAAAAAAGGTGCGCTCACTTGGTCGCTTGGACCCTTGAGTGGGGAGTCCTAGTTGTGGGCAATCCTTCGTCAACGAGTGCCTTTTTCCGCACTCCTGTAAACCCATATAAGAACCTTAGTCGTATAACTAATAGAAATTATTTATTTTATGTTTATGTTTTGGACCGTCGTCATTTGGATCCAGTTGGGCCTTTTGTCAAAAGATGTGAACTTGTTGGGCCATTTAAACTGGAACGAGTTCGTGTCCTTTGACAGTTGGGCCAAAAGCTTCTAAAATACCGATGGGCCATTTTATGTGTGGGTCTCTTATCATTTGAAGTTGTTTAGCCATGTTATCGCAAAGTGTAAACCTGTTGGGCCTTTTCAACTGGGACAAGTTTACACCGCGCAATAATGTGGTTGAACACTTTAAAATGATAATGGGCCAATTAATATAATTTTTTTTATGAGCTTATATAATACATACATTGCACGCATAAGCACTGACACACAATCTTAAAAGAGACACCATAGATTCCCGTTGAGTTAGGGAAGAGGGGAGACTAATCAAAAGACCGTCAACAAATATGAGTGAATCAGAAAATGAGGTATCTCGCATGGATCAGCTGGAGAATGGTCTCACCAAGGTTACCAAACAATTTCAAGCTTTGACCGCTGTTATGGCTAATATGGTTGTGCCCCGTGCTGCGGAAGGATCTGAAAATGAGAGGCGTGAAGGCCCTCCGAGTGGATTGAATAATGATGTCCCGGTATTTGATGATGATATGGCCGAGTATGCTTTAGGGAGAATGGTCGGGTCTCAGGCTGAGATACAGAAACTCCGTGATC
The DNA here is from genome assembly GCA_019454045.1 of Zanthoxylum bungeanum. Taxonomy (NCBI): domain Eukaryota; kingdom Viridiplantae; phylum Streptophyta; class Magnoliopsida; order Sapindales; family Rutaceae; genus Zanthoxylum; species Zanthoxylum bungeanum. Next base: position 936 of record SKCR01010598.1, on the reverse strand, counting down.
AGGTGGAGTCAGTTACCCATAAACTGAAGGGCAATCATGATGACTTATTGGATTATGAGGCGATGACCTTTAAGGAGCAACTGCCAGCTCAGTTTAAAATGCTCGACATAGCCAAATTCAATGGGAATGGGGACCCGAGGGTCCATCTCCGGAAATATGTCTCGGTAATGAGTTCAGTGGGCCTGTCACAGCGCCAAGTTCAGAAGATGTTTGGGATGTCGCTTGAGGGGGCACCTGTAGTGTGGTACCATAGCCTTGAAAGAAAGGTTAAAGAAGATTTGAGGGAACTAGCAGACGTCTTTCTGAAACAGTATGTTACAGACTTGGAGATTGACTTGTCGCTCCGCGACTTGGAGAACACCAAACAAAAGCCGAAGGAGAGCTTCAAAGATTATGTGGATCACTGGAGAAGCCAGCTTTTGAAGATGCAGACTCGGCCTTCAGAGAAAGACCAGATCAAGATGATCATCAAGGGCACCAAACCCTCTATTTATGGTAAGCTGAGGAGGATGACTTCGATGATTGTTGATTGTTGATTTTCTACAGTTGAGGGAGACTGTTATGGATATTGAGGAGGAAGAGACTGAAAACAAAAAGTTTTATGGCCAGAATATGAGGACTTTTGGGGGGCCTTCTGAAACCAAGCCCGCTACTGCCGAGGTCGTTGCCATCAGAAACAGGCAATTCTCCCACCTTGGTAGACCTTTGTCGAAAGTGTTTGAAAAGTTGAAGGGACAATGACTCTTAAAACCCTTAAAAGGAAAACCACTTCCACACCCCCCCACCGCCACACCTAAACGTGAACCTTTATTGTCACTTCCACCAACAACATGGCCATGACACCGACAACTGCACCCGCCTCGGGCATGAATTCCAAGACCTCATAGATTCCCACAAAATACCCGACCTAGGAAAAGAATAACCCAACACGCACAG
>SKCR01010597.1:0-44919 GCA_019454045.1 Zanthoxylum bungeanum | reverse complement strand
TCTCTTTTATATCTTTACAAACTTCATGTGTTTCAACAAATGACCTAATCATACCCTTATGACCAGATCTTTTGAACCGGGGAAGGAGAATTCAAAGTTATTTGATCCACACATAAGATTTGTAAAGACCTCAAGTCTAAGGAATAGTCATATAATCGATATATGAAAGTTCTCACAGACACATAGGATAAACACTCCATATGAAAACTTCCGGCGTCAGTTCGATGGACTCGAGCAACTCATGCATCCATGTGATACACTAAGCGGACGGATCTCCGCTAGTAGCCTATGAGATCGGCTACCCCACTTAAGAGCGGATCATATCATCATGCTAGTCTCTTCGCTTTATGAACGCCCAGATTATTCACAAAACTATGACTAGAAACATTTAAGAGTAATGATTCCCATAAGGCGTGGAAGCCATCGTCTTATTACTCCAAGGGCTTTATTACAGTGTTGATGATTCATATAAGTTATGTAAGACACGTATAATAAAGATTGTCATTTTATTAATTAATGAAAATATTACAAATACATGTAAATATAGCCCATCCACAAGTTGGGTATAGGGCATATCCCTAACAAGTATGACTATGTGTCTATGGGAATGTGAATAAGGGTAGGTGTATTTGGTCTTTGTTGGAAAATTATGACCCATAGCGTCACTATTTGTACAGATCATGGTGTTGTTGTACAAATTAACTGTGTGACAAAGGAGAGATGGCACTCTTATCATTTGTGATTAGATCACCTAGATATATAAATGATAGAAGGTCCCTATGATTTGTTCCTGGGCGGAGAATGATATGAGACAGTATTAGTCCATGAAGGATTAATCATTAAATATCCCTAGTCAGAGTATTATCGAGATTGAACATCGATAAATACGTAAAAGACTAGTATTACACTTGTGCGCGTTGTGAGGGCCCTAACGACATAGTTCTCATATATTTGGGCATAGGATACTCATGCAAGTGTAATAGGAGGTTGTGTTTTACCGATGGTATGGGAAACAGCTTCGCTCTGGATAGACCCCCTCGGAATTCCATTGGTAGTATGACTATGTGTCTATGGAAGTCCGAAATCAGGGTAGGGTATTTGGTCTTAACCTGAGACTTGCACCGCTAATACTTGCGACAATCAATATACTTTGGTTGCGGTCATCCAGGGCTTTAATAGGTTATGTGTACGCCAATGCTGGGTATATTAAGAATCGTAGTGTGTTGGGTGTGATGTCAAGACGGAAGTGTCACTCCAGTCATATGGAGATGATGGTCACGTAGGATACGGGACTGGTTCTCTTAAATACTGCAGCTATCGGGATAAAATGACAAGGTCATGTTTATCCGATTATAGAGACTAGTTACCAGACATCCGACATGTGTTTCGTACGAGGCAGACACAATTCCAGCCCCAGGCCTAGCACGTGATCATTCGATACTGGACAGAAATACGCAATACTACATATATTACGCCTGATATAGATCCTTTATTCCTGTAAAGATATTTCCGGAGAATTGGGTAGGCATGGCGCTTTGCTATAGGCCAACCTTGTCTTGTAAATCGGTATAAACTTAGTACGAGGTACTTACGTGTTCGGATAGTCCGACGACCGAATTTACTGCCAACATATCCGGGGATCTCATGGATCGCTTCCCAAAGATTCATCGATGACGTATGACTTGCACTCTAAATTAATCTGGGATTAATTAGAAGAGAGAGAAAATTAATCTGGGATTAATTGCGGAGATATTTATTGGGATAAAATATCATTAAAGAGAGATAACGATTAATTTGGGATTATTATTAATATAATTTATTATATATTAAATAAAATTGGATTTCGACGCGACGCGATTAAAATTAGATTTTAATTCGGGCGAACGAGTTAATTTAGAATTAATTCGTTAGCGACATGAATAGTGATTTCGCTAGGCGTAATCATTTAATTACGACGCAACGAAAAATTCGTTAATTGGAATTAGCGAACCCGAGCCCGAGATTATTTACGAGCGCATTCGCATTTCGAATTCGAGTGTGGCACGTAAGTCAAATCAAGCGTCAAATCGCTAGTCACATCTAGCATCACATCAAGCGTCAAATCACATGTCACTTTGAGTGATGTGACACTTGATTGATTGATGTGATTGATTGATGGTAGTTGTTGGAGTGCATTTACCATTTGACTTTTTTGAAAGCCAAATAAATGGTAAATCATTTAATTATTTTTGGAAAATATAAATGTGTATTAGATATACATTTTACACAACAACACACATAATCTCTCCTTCTCTCTTTCTCTCTACCATTCACGCCCAAGGGGCCAAAATAAACCTTCTAGTTTTGTGAACTGACGTGAGCAGTGGGAAGCATAGAGTGGTGTGGCAAAATCTCAAGTGCTAGCACACTTACGAGACATGCGAAGGTGATGGGAAGTCCACCCATGAGCTGGGAATCGTTCGACGAAGCTTGGAGCTTGACGAAGGACCAAAACCGAGCAGAAAACAGTGAAGTGTAGCAGCTCACTGCAGAACCAGTGAAGAGGCAGAATCTGAATTTTTGTTGCCTCCGCGTCGCTCAACTGATCGATGTGAGTATTCCGTAACTTCTTCGATGTGTATTCGTACTTGATTCATGCTTATTATTGATCTTGGGACCTTAATAGAAACCAACAATGGTATCAGAGCAAGGTTTGAGCATGAAATTAATTTAGGGCTTAAAATTTGGGTAATTTGTATTTGAGCATGATTTGAATGAATTGGATGTTTGAGTATGCTTAATACATGTTTAATTGAATATTGATTGGATCAATTTGATTAAATTTTGTTTAGAACAAATTTACCCAATTGGTGTTATGGCCGAATGCCTTAAGCCCTAATGGTCTTGGTGATTTTTTATTTTTGATCATTGGATGACTTGAATCAATTAGAAATGTGGATTTAATGTTAATTTGGATTTGATTGGATTGAATTCAGAATTGATATAAAATTCCCTTTGATTGCCGAGACTTTGTGAAGCATGTTTGGGTTTGATTTTAATCAAAATGTGTTGGACATATGATGATGAAAATAAACATGATTAATTATGTAGATTGATGTTTTATAAATGTTAATTTTGGTAATTAACCATGTTATACACTTTGGTAATTAAATTGGGAAAATTGGATTTTTGGAATTTAATTATTTGGGCCTTAAAATTGGATTTGGGCCTTTAATGTTGTAATTGGGCTTTGTTGTACAAAGTTGGGTTTAGGCAAAATTGGTTGGATCCAATTAGGCCCAAAACCGCCTCCATAAAGCCCAAATGCGACTTAATGGACCTTTAAAGTTTAATTGGGCCTAATGGGCCAAAATTAATTTATGGGCTTATGAGGTAACTCCCGGATTGGATTTTTGTTATTCGGTTTGACCCGAGTTGACCAAAAGTCCACGCCTTAAGAAATTAATTAAAAGCCCATTGGACTTTAATTAAATTGACGTTGGACGTTAATCAGGCTTTGAGACCCATAGCGATTAAATTTGGAATTTAAGTCGTGAAGGTTTATTAATAAAGTGTAATATTTAATTTGGAATTAAATATGCGAATTAGAATTGATTACATATTAAATTGGATTTAATGATGTAGTTTAATCTAATTCGAGAATATGTACTTTGAGTACTTATTCGCAAAACGAGTTTGACTCGAACAAAATCAAATCGTTGTTTGAACATTGGATGATCACTAATTATCAGATTAATTAATTTGATTAGATTGATTGATAACATGCTTGTGTGAATACATGGTTGCGATGCATGAATAATGTATATCGGATGGATATTAGATGGGTGGGACAATTTTAGAAATTGTTGTAATAAATTTGATTTATTAATTGGACCTGCGTGTCTAGCCTTATTACCTCTCATTTCTTTGTATTCTCTTCTCACCTATTCCCCTCAATGTAAATAAGGTTTCTTTAGAAGTGTAGTGTAACGGGTAGAAGTGATACTTGTGCTAGCCGGAGATAGAAAGGGAGAGATTTGATCTAGGATCAATTATGTAAAGTATCAATCCGCATATCATTATTATTTATTATACGCGCTTTATTATGTGTTTAGAATGCATGTTTAAGGGTGTATGAAGATGAGACCTTAACAAAGATAATAAATTGGTTGCCAATTTGCACTCGAAAATCCCTCGCAACATATTAAGCGTCTTTCCTTCCATTGAGTGATTCTCACTCAAGATCCGAGACTGGCATTGGCTTGTTGGCCAAAGTCAAGGCCTTTGTCCGTCGAGGATGTTTTTGAATCACGAAAGGCTTTGTTCCATATTGGTGTCTTGTCCAAGTTGTGGTTTGTTGGCCAAAGTCAAGACCACTTCTTGTCCTTCGACATTGATTACGAAGCTTTCCATGGTCAATGGGTCGCGCTTGACTGGGATCACTAAGTTTGTTGTGCCAAAGCCAAGGCTTAGTTGATTCAGAGGAAAGGTTAGGCAATACATTGGATGTATTGGCATATAAAGATATATATTTCGACTTGGATGTCCCCCTACTGGATCTAGGAATTGGATTGGATCCAATTGATCTTAGAGATCTACCTAGTTAATTATCATACAATTTGTTGGCCAAAGTCAAGATTGTGTGATATTTAATGGGATCCTAGCCCACTTGGAAACACGGTTTCCCGAGTACTCGACAGAGGGTTAGAGGCTCGCCGAAAAATAGTGGGAGGCAAGAATTAAATTTGCAATACTCGTTCAATTACTCGCCGTACGCGCTCAAAAAAAATATCATTCGTCAAATAAATTAAATGTTAGTTGGACTAATATTTAATCGTTGTTTAAATAAATAGTTGGACTAAATTCAAACTAGTCATTTATAGTTGATTTTATAATTTGATTATAGTAATCAATATAATTGATTTTAATCTATTAATTATAGTTGATTAAATAGTTGGACTATTGTAATCATTATATTAAATAGTACATAAATCGTTGATTAAATAGTTGGACTATTAGAATCAAGATAAAATTGAAAGATTGACGTTTAATACATAATCCTAGGGAAAATGTATTTAAATGATTTAATTTTCAAATTGGGAATAAAATTTCAGGATGGTCCTGGAAAAATAATAAGTTACTTTATTTGATAAAATAACATATTATGCCTAAGCCCGGAGTTAAGCAAATAGTAGAGCATAATCTTTGGAAGATTTATGTGATGATAACTAAAGTGCTTAATCCATTAAGCTTGTCGCAGTAGACTCCTTAATTTTTGAATCAGAACTAAGGATTAGATCCTTAAAGTATGATACTGAAATTGAAGGATCTTCGTAAATCTATACTTAGATTTTAGAAGTACTAAATTGCAATAAATAACTCTTGGAGGGTTAATGACTATTCTCAAGGAGACAAAGTCAAAGTTTGCATTAGGCAAGTAGCGCAAGGCGCACCTTACTTCGATATTCTAGAAGGCCAAGGCTTGGCCAAAGGCTTCTAGAGTGTTGAAACTGGCAAAGGCAAAATCATTATAGTCTTCTGGGAAGATAAAGGACATATCCCAAAATGTCTGCTTAAATGTGGCAAACGGGATCGCGGAAGCGTGACTGCCGTTTGGACAAAGCAGACATGAAGGTTTTGAAGAACGGGCAAGCCTTTGACTTCAAATATGTTTGTCATATTATGTTCACTACTAGTATTAAAATTGGATTTTAGATACTTAGTGTGGTACATGAATATATATTGATGTTCATAATCTGTTTTGAACAGGATTCTGACTTCAATCGAGATTAATCTGTGAATTGGAAACGGGACGAAAGTCGTTGTTTTAACCGTAGATACCTAACTTTAGGAACTACCCTCGGGTGTGTACTAAATTAGGGAACTATTATAATGTAACTAGTTTGACTAGAAACATTATCTTATATCAGTGTTTAATCCATTGCGGATTGACCTTTATATTCTAGAACACTAAAGTGTTTCATTATATAAAGATGATATTGAGATAAACACCTTAGATGTGAATAACAGAATTTATATTTGAATATAAATAAATCTCAACGTATAACATGACAAACAAATAGCTCAAACTGATTGATCAGAAGAAACTGATGTGGCATTGTTGTCTGGGACACAACTAAAACAAGAATCGTATATCCACACTTTTGAAGAGTGGGTACTAGAACTAATTTGATTCTATTCAAATAAAAATCTACGAATCTAGTTTATTGGGCAAAGTGCCTATAACACATTTACTTGGTAAAAGTGTAAAAGCCACCAATCTGTTAGCCCTAGTTCATAGTGAAGCAAGTGGGCCCATATCTAGCTAGGCTAGAAGTGGATATGAATATTTCGTGACCTATACGGATGTGGCATCGCGTAATGGTTATGTGTTTCTTTTGAAGAACACAAATCGGAAACTTTTAAAGTTTCGACACGAAATAGACAAACAGATCGGCTAAAGTATTAAACCGTCACGGTAAGATCGTAATGGAAAATACTTAAGTAATAAGTTTCTTATATACTTGAAAGAGTATAGTTTCTTTCAAAGAGGACTCCTCCCGGAACACGTCAAAGTGACGGTGTGTCCGAACTGAGTAACCGAATTTTGTTAGACATGATTGTGGGAACACAGAAACTGGGCGACGCATGCTGTCCTAGGCTCGCCCCTAGTTGGGAGTACGGAGTAGCCACGAGGGACTAAACCGGAGAGTAATGGAGTCACCACCCAGTGTGAACCGGGAAAATGAGATTTAAGGCCGCACTCACCCCTCGCAAGGGAAAACCTCAAACCGTTGGTTCGGAATGGTCCCTTACTTATGTCACTTGTAATAAAAGGATTTATGTAATAATTTAATCAGGCTTAAATAACACTTTTCCAAGAGTATCATGCTTCTAAATTCACATATACAAAATAAAACTCATACATACATTTCACATATATCTCACATCTAAGATTTCATGCTTGGAAATACCTCAAAGTAACAACGAACATACAACTTCATTCAGCATATCACATTCACGAAAAAAACACAAGCATACATAATAACCGTACAAGCATACATGTGAGCACTTTTCCAAGTGATATGTGGAATTGTATCCCAAGTACAGACCGCATTACCGTCCATTCGGAATCGGCTACGGAATTTATGTCTGGGTTTCCATCCGATATACCACAAGAAATAATACTCCAAAGTCATCATGACATAGGTGTATGAATCGTATGCGTTAAATCAAGACTAAGGCAAATGACACAAATAATGGAATAAACATGATTTTCATTATGATGTGCACAAAGATAAGAATGACTATATGGAATTTCATAAAATAAATCACCTAAGAAACAATTATACATGGCATGTGATGAATATGTCTCAGTTCAGTGTGTTCGCGTTCGTGTAGCGTTCGTAAACGCGTTCGAACAGTAAACAGAAGGTTCGCGTTAGTATGGAGTTTGATAACGCGTTCGAACGGAACCAGACCTGATGCATGATAAGACTGAGAAAGTGCGTGTGCGTTCACGTAGCGTTCGAGAACGCATTCGAACGGTAAATAGAAGGTTCGCGTTCGTGTAGCGTTCGAGAACGCGTTCGAACGGAACCAGACCTGATGCATGATGAGACTAAGGAAGTGTGTGTGCGTTCGCGTAGCGTTTGAAAATGCGTTCGAACGGTAAACAAAAGGTTCGCGTTCGTGTAGCGTTCGAGAACGCGTTCGAACGGAACCAGACCTGATGCATGTAACACAAAGAAGAAAGACGACAATGTTCAGCTCAGCATGTCCGATTGAACGTATCTTGCATTCAACCGAACACACATCAATCGGCGCGGCAAAGCATCGTGGTAGAGGGCTTTAACCCCTCCCCGTAGGGGATTTTTCAATCCACTTAATAAGCCCATGCGCTCGATTGAATCATGCATACATAGAATTGAAAGCAATAATATCAAACTAGTATGCCCGATTGAACGTGTCTTGCATTCAACCGAACACACATCAACCGGCGCGGTGAAGCATCATGGTAACGAAAAACATAGATAAATCAATCCAACATGAAACAAAAGAAGGTGCCGTTTACTCAAGTGGTACGTGGAGTTGTATCCCAAGTACAGACCGCACTACCGTCCCTTCGGATTCTGCTACGGAATTTACGTCTGGGTTTCCATCCTATATACCACAAGAGACGACACTCTTCCATTCATCCAATACCCACAACACACATCATACACAAACAATTCCACAAATAGGTAAAACACAGTCAAAATAAATAACAAAAATCAAATGAAGATGAGCGTGGGAAGTACCCTCAGGTCTAACCTTTTAAGCCGTCTCTCGGACTCGCGTTTCACGAAGATCGGAAGGGGTAAAAGCTCCGCAACTTTTCTGGTTCACTGGTTTGTCCTTTCCTTCGCTGTTCGGCCGCTCAAGCTACTGTTTTGACTCCGTTTTGCTGATGTTTCCTTGTGGTTTCACTGCCGTTTCCTCTGTATTTTCTGCTTACTGTTTGTGGACTGTTTTGATGTTCTTGATGGACTGTTTTGGTGTTCTCTTTGGTGTTTTAGGCTACTGTTTTGGCGTAGTTTTACTGCTGTTTTAAGGTGACTTTCGGTGTGCGTAACTGCTGTATTTGGCTATGAATTTTAGTAATGTGAGGGAGTATTTGAGGGTTTGTTGTTTTTGGTGATGTGAGGGATGAGATGAAGACAATCGTTTCTCTTATGATTTGCGCGTGATGTCTAGTGTTTCTTACTATAATTTTCGTGTGAATTGTATGTATGAGCTAGCGAGGTTTTAGAGCCAGGGTGGCTATGTTAGGGGTTGTTTATATAGAGAAGGGCAAGGGCTTCACCTTGTCTCACAAGAAGGGATTTTGGCATTCAATTAGGATATGATTAGTATTAGACAAGGAAAGCAATGGATTTGATTGGGGGACATGTCTTGGCTAGATTAGGAATACAAAATATTTAATTGGTTATGATTGATTTTAATTAGGCATGACATCTTCTTAATTTAGTATGTGATTTGTTTAGTTATGAAGTTAATATATTTGATTTATCTTTATTAGGTATGATTATATTTTATGTTTTATTTAATTGGTAAATGGTTTAAATATTTTATTTAATATTTAATGTTTAATTTAATTAAATTGGGATGTGTTTTATGGGCTTTGGGGGGCTAATTGGGCTGGGGTGCGAGGCTAGCAGCAAAACCAAAAACCGACTCCGTTCGAACGCCAATTCGAACGCGGCACGAACGTTCGCAATCTGCCTGACGTTCGACGAAGTAAAAACGAACGCAGCACTAACGAAGACAGTGAACTTGTGAAATGAACTAGATGACGTACTTATTCTGAATTTCCCCTTCCGACCTCCATTTCCCGCAATATCCTTAGCTAAAAAGGTAGTGCCTCCATGTGAGACTCATCATCGGGTTTCACATGCGAAAATGCAATGCCTACAGTCGCCCCCACTTTGATGGGACTTGTGCAGTGTGTGACTTTGAACAATCCTATCAAAGTTATGCAATGCATTTTTACTTACCTGGCTCGCCAGCTGCCACCTGACTTGCCTGCTGTTCCGCCGAGCTGATGATGCAGTGGACCTCGATCCTGGGACGCATCCCAATAACTGCAACCGATGTGGGCCTCGCCCTCAAGCTGATATGGGCTTCACCCCCCCAATATGATATGGTGTGGAGCCTCGCTCCCAAGCCGACATGAGCCTCGCCCCAAGATGAAATGATGTGGGGCCTCGCCCTAAGATTCATTCCTGGATTAATTCCAAAATTCTAACAGTGCGGGCTAGGATTCATTCAAAAAAAATTGATGATGTGGGCCTCGGCCTTAGGATTCATTCCTAGATTCCTTCCTAGATTCATTCCTAAACTCTGATGGTGTGGGCCCCGACCCTAGGATTCATTCTAAAATTCTGACAATGTGGGCCTCGGCCCTGGGATTCATTCCAAAACTCAACCGATGTGGGCTTCGGCCCTGGGATTCATTCCCGGATTCCTTCCAAAATTCTGCTGACGTGGGCCTCGACCCTGGGATCCATTCCCGGATTCATTCCTGGATTCATTCCAGAATTCTGAGAGATTCATTCTTTAATTCTGAGAGATTCATTCCAAATTCTGATAGATTCATTCCCTGGATTCATTCCAAATTCTAAGAGATTCATTCCAAATTCTTGAGAGATTCATTCTCTGGTTTCGTTCCAAAATTCTGAGAGATTCATTCCTTGGATTCATTCCAAATTCTTGAGAGATTCATTCTCTGGTTTCGTTCCAAAATTCTGAGAGATTCATTCCCTGGATTCATTCCAAATTCTAAGAGATTCATTCCTTGGATTCATCCAAATTCCAGGAGAGATTCATTCTCTGGTTTCGTTCCAAAATTCTGAGAGATTCATTCCCCGGATTCGTTCCTGAAACTGTACTGTTGTTGTTTCTGACTAGCTTGCCTTTGCTGCTTTCTCTCTTTCTTTCTTCGAAACCTGTTAATATAAAACAAAACAAACACAAAAAGGATGCAAAATGTGTTACGTGTATGCATGTATGCATGAGTTTCCTATCCCGTTGGGTTAGGTCTTCGGTCAATTCCCTTAGTGACAGCTCAGTCTTCTCTTCCTTAGGCAAAGTACTGCTTCAATCTGTCTACACTAATTGGTTCTGTGAACTCATTTCCTTTCCAAGTCTAACAGTCTCACTGTCTTCATTTCCCAATTTCTGAATGGCCAACTTATCTTTTCTGCTTGCTTCTTCTGAGGATTCCCTACGTTCTGAGTATCATAGTACCAAGATTGAATGCTTTTGTCACATGCACTCATGTTGCAAGTTGAGAAGTGGAGATTCAGGCAAGTAAGCGAAATGAACTTCTTTATTATGTTGAGAAAAGGTTCGAACAAGCAAAAAAAATCAATGTCTTTATTAAAAATGCAAGATAAACTTGGAGAAACAGCAGTGCCTTCCTTCTCAGCCTCTGGTTCTTCATTTTATTATCATTTATCCACATGTGAGAAGCTTGGTGGTTGAGGGTTTGGAGGACAAAGGTTTCAGGCAAGCCAAAGTTGATCATGGTGGTGGGACGGAGTGGTAATTTGGTAGAGGATTCTTGTGTGTGCTGGGTTACTCTCTTTCTGGGTCAGGTATATTTATGGATGTCAATCAGGTCTTGGATCTCATGCCTAAGGCGGGGGCAGTTGTCAGTTTCGTGACCCTTTTGCTGGTGAAAATAACAGAATAAGTTCAAGTCAAGGTAGTGCGGCACATGGCTGGGGAGTGGTTTAGGTTCCAAGGGTTTCAGGAGCCCTTGCATCTTCAATTTCTCAAACACCTTTGATATAGGTCTACCCAAGTTGGAGAAATGTCTGTTTCTGATGGCAGTGACCTCAGCACTGGAAGACTTGGCTTCAGGATGTCCTCCAAAATTCCTTCTATTCTGGCCATAAAACTTTCTGTTTTCAGCCTCTTCTTCCTCAATATCCATGACAGTTTCCCTCAACTGTCGGAAATCCGCAATCATTGAAGTCATCCTCCTCAACTTGCCATAGATCGAGGGCTTAGTGCCCTTGATGATCATTTTAATCTGGTCCTTCTCAGAGGGCCGAGTCTGCATTTTCAAAAGCTGGCTTCTCCAGCGGTCTACATACTCCTTGAAGCTTTCTTCCGGCTTCTGCTTAGTGTTCTCCAAATCACGGAGTGACAAGTCAATCTCTAAGTCCGTAACATACTGCTTCAGAAAAGCATCAGCTAGTTCCCTCCAATCCTCCTTAACCTTCTTCTCAAGGCTATGATACCAAACCACAGGTGCCCCCTCGAGTGACATCCCAAACATCTTTTGGACTTGGCGCTGTGATAGGCCCACTGAACTCATGACTGAGACATATTGTTGCAGATGGACTCTCGGGTCTCCATTCCCATTAAACTTGGCCATGTCGGGCATTTTAAACTGAGGTTGCAGCTGTTCTCCGAAGGTCATTGCCTCATAGTCTAACAACTCTTCATGTTTACCCCTCATCTTGCGGGTAACTGACTCAACCTGATCCCGAAGCTTCTGAAATTCTGCCTGAGACCCAATCACTTTGCCTGTTGCATACTCTGCCATGTCATCATCAAAAGTGGGGATATCATCCCCCAACCCATTCGGAGGCTCCTCACGTCTTACATTCTCAGAATTTCCCCCAGCACGGGGCACGGCCATATTTGTTATGGCAGTAGTCAAGGCTTGCAATTGTTCAGTAATCTTGGCGAAATCATTCTCCAACTGATCTATCCAGGATACCTCATTATCGGATGTACTCATATCTGTTACCGGTTTTTTTTTTAGTGAGTCTTCCCTCTTCCCTAACCCCAACGGGAATCTATTATGTCTTTTTGAGACATAGAGGGTGTTAACAGGATATATGTATATATGAGGTGCATGAGATGCATGTAACATATATAACATATTGAATCAACTAAAATCTTCCAACAAATCGGCCCATTATCATTTTAGAAGCTTTTGGGCTAACTGTCATAGGAGTGAACCCGTCACAGTTTAAATGGCCCAACAAGTTCATATCTCATGGCAAGGAGCTCAACTAAATCCAAATGGTAATGTTCCGAACACAAGCACAAAGTGGCCCATCAACACTTAGAAGCCTTTGGCCCAATTGTCATAAAATACATTATTGTCCCAGTTTAAATGGCCCAACAAGCCCATATCTCATGACAAATGGTCCAAATGGATCCAAACGATGATGTTCCCAAACACAAGCATAAAAGAAAGATAATGCAAACATCGAGTAATAATTTCTACAGAATGGCCCATCAACATTTCAGAGGCTTTGGCCCAATGGTCATAAGGTACGAACTCGCCCCAGTTTAAATGGCCCAGCAAGTTCGCATTTCTGACAATAGTCCAACTGCATCCAAATGAGGATGGTCCACAAGCACATACTCAAGGAAATAATTGTTACTTTAACCATACAACCCCGGTCTATGGGTGGGTTCGCAGGAGTGTAGACAAAGGCTCTCATCGGCGAAGGATGGCCCACAACTAGGTCTCCCCAATCAAGGGTTCGAGCAACCAAGTGAGCGCAACCTTTTTTATACACTAAGGTACGTGCCAATGAGCTATGGTGTGTGACTGACTGTCAAATGGATTTCCCGTTGTAGATTCCCCAGAGGGAAGGTGGAGCGAGGCTCACTTAAATACCCAAGCCTCTTAGGCTCTTATCGCTTGGTGTCAGGAATAAACAACGAGTCCTCCAAATTAGTCCATCACAGTAGGCTACGAGTAGATGGCTATCTAGGTGCCTTCACAGCTTTTCCTTCTAGAAAGGCAGTGAGTGAAGGAAGACACCAAACCATTACCTACCCAGCCCAAAATGCCTTTGATTAAACCCCCCTATTTCATCCACTATAGACACGGTCAATTAGAACATAAATCCAAACATTACAAGACAATATTTCGGGGCCGATTCTCTATCCCCAGTGGAGTCGCCAGACTGTGGGAACACAGAAACTGGGCGATGCATGCTGTCCTAGGCTCGCGGCCTAGTTGGGAGTACGGAGTAGCCACGAGGGGCTAAACCGGAGAGTAATGGAGTCGCCACCCAGTGTGAACCGGGAAAATGAGATTTAAGGCCGCACTCACCCCTCGCAAGGGAAGACCTCAAACCGTTGGGTTCGGAATGGTCCCTTACTTATGTCACTTGTAATAAAAGGATTTATGTAATAATTTAATCAGGCTTAAATAACACTTATTTCCAAGAGTATCATGCTTCTAAATTCACATATACAAAATAAAACTCATACATACATTTCACATATATCTCACATCTAAGATTTCATGCTTGGAAATACCTCAAAGTAACAACGAACATACAACTTCATTCAGCATATCACATTCACGAAAAAACACAAGCATACATAATAACCGTACAAGCATACATGTGAGCACTTTTCCAAGTGATATGTGGAATTGTATCCCAAGTACAGACCGCATTACCGTCCATTCGGAATCGGCTACGGAATTTATGTATGGGTTTCCATCCGATATACCACAAGAAATAATACTCCAAAGTCATCATGACATAGGTGTATGAATCGTAATGCGTTAAATCAAGACTAAGGCAAATGACACAAATAATGGAATAAACATGCTTTTCATTATGATGTGCACAAAGATAAGAATGACTATATGGAATTTCATAAAAAAAATCACCTAAGAAACAATTATACATGGCATGTGATGAATATGTCTCAGTTCAGCGTGTTAGCGTTCGTGTAGCATTCGTAAACGCGTTCGAACGGTAAACAGAAGGTCCGCGTTCGTATGGCATTTGATAACGCATTCGAACGGAACCAGACCTGATGCATGATAAGACTGAGAAAGTGCGTGTGCGTTCACGTAGCGTTCGAGAACGCGTTCGAACGGTAAATAGAAGGTTCGCATTCGTGTAGCGTTCGAGAACGCGTTCGAACGGAACCAGACCTGATGCATGATGAGACTAAGGAAGTGCGTGTGCGTTCGCGTAGCATTTGAAAACGCGTTCGAACGGTAAACAGAAGGTTCACGTTCGTGTAGCGTTCGAGAACACGTTCGAACGGAACCAGACCTGATGCATGTAACACAAAGAATAAAGACGACAATGTCAAGCTCAGCATGTTCGATTGAACGTATCTTGCATTCAACCGAACACACATCAATCGGCACGGCAAAGCATCGTGGTAGAGGGCTTTAACCCCTCCCTGTAGGGGATCTTTCAATCCACTTAATAAGCCCATGCGCTCGATTGAATCATGCATACATAGAATTGAAAGCAATAATATCAAACTAGAATGCCCGATTGAACGTGTCTTGCATTCAACCGAACACACATCAACCGGTGCGGCGAAGCATCGTGGTAAAGGGCTTTAACCCCTCCCCATAGGGGATCTTTCGTTCCACTTACTAAGCCCTTGCACTCGATTGTATCATACATAAATAAGCAACATGCAGAATTCAAGTAACGAAAAACATAGATAAATCAATCCAACATGAAACAAAAGAAGGTGCCGTTTACTCAAGTGGTCCGTGGAGTTGTATCCCAAGTACAGACCGCACTACCGTCCCTTCGGATTCGGCTACGGAATTTACGTCTAGGTTTCCATCCTATATACCACAAGAGACGACACTCTTCCATTCATCCAATACCCACAACACACAGATTTCATCATCGGGTTTCACATGCGAAAATGCAATGCCTACAATGATAAGGTTAATCATGAGTCGCATGAGCTACCATTTCCTTCGACGGATAAGCATTAATAGTGTAGAACTTATTTAGAATAAGGTTCCATTAAAATCTGTTTGACAGATTTCATATTAGATAGGAACGGGAAAGAAACGGATTTCTCATTCCTGATAATTTGGGTATGCTAGGCATACGTTTGGATGATACCAACTAAAACCCAATTAGATAAGTGCCAATTATAGGTTATCCTAGGGATACCATAAGTATTGTACTTAAACATCTCACAAGAGAACATTAGATTGTTGCTCACTATGCGGTTTTCCTAAGAGGAATACCGATATGCAGTGGTTAGTGGGAGGATATTAAACTCGATGAAAATCGGAGTAATATTGTTCAAGGCACCGAATCTTAATTGAACACAGATAGTTCATCAAGGATGAAACTATTCTAATAATCTTTGAATACACAAGAACCGCATAGGTCGGAGAGATTCAGAAAACAACCTAGGGTATGGGTTTCTGATCTCACCTCATAAAGATGTCAATCTTATTGAGGTATACCAACTGACTACGTATGAGGAAGTGATACAAAGTATCGACTCCTTATCGTGAAAAAGTGTCATGAGTCCAAAATGGATTCCATGTAAATCAACAAGTTTGGATACTAGTTGATGTACCGCAAGGCATTGTGCCTATTGGTACTATATAAGTCTTCAAGGAAGACGCACATGGATGGAAACATACCAACGTATAAAGCTAGGCTTTTAGCGGAAAGGAATCGTTATCAACATTGTGTTGATTATGATTCAACCTTTTACCTATTGCCACGGTATATCCATTTGGATAATGCTTGCTAACGCTGCATAATTCATTTATGAAATATGTCAACTTAACGGGAAAATCGCTTTCCTGAAAAGGAAACCTTTTAGAGGATTTTTACAACATCCTGTCGATTTTGTCATACCAAAACTAGCAAACACACGGTTTGTAGGTTATTCGATCCATGTTTGGATTGAAGCAAGCATAGGTTCTTGGTGTTGGAGTTTCTATAGGTCCCAAGATCAAAACTCAAGCATGAATCATAAGTGAATACAACGACGGAAGTGCGTAATACTTACATCGAGCGGTTGAGCGACGATTTGGGCAACAAAAATTCGAATTCTGCACACTTTTTCAAGGCCGTGGGCTGCTTTGAATAGTGAATTTCGCCCCTTGTCTTCATGATTTGAAGCTCCAAGCTTCATCATTTGAATCCCGGCTCATGGGTGGACTTCCCTATCACCTTCGCATTGATCTCGGAGTGTGCTAGCACTCTTGTTTTTGCATAAAAAACGCACTTGCTTCCCTTTACTGCTCACTGTTTTTGCCCAGCCAAAACAGAACAGAAATGGCGTGAAAGAGAGGAAGAAAGAGAAGAAGAGAGAGAGGAGGGAAAATGTATTATGCGTATTTGGTGATTACCAAAGTGTATCTAATACACTTGAAATGAAATTCAAATTCATTTCCTACACATTTGGCTTTAATTGCCAACCACACACATAACTCATCACATCAAGTCAACTCAATCAAGTTGTCAAGTCACATCACTCAAAGTGACAAGTGATTTGACGCTTGATGTGACTAATGATTTGACGCTTGATTTGAAAAGCCGCGCTCGAATTCGAAATGTGAATGCGCTCGCAAATAATCTCGGGCTCGGATTCGCTAATTCTAAATTAACGAATTTTCCGTCGCGTCGTAATTAAATGATTACGCCTAGCGAAATCACTATTCACGTCGCTAACGAATTAATTCTAAATTAATTCGCTCGCCCGAATTAAAATCTAATTTTAATTCCGCGTCGAAATCCAATTTCGTTTAATATATCAAATATATTAATTAATCGATTAATTCCAAATTAATCATTCTCTCTCTTTAAATTGATATTTTATCCCAGATAAAATATCTCTGTAATTAATCCCAGATTAATATAAGTGCGAGTCATACGTCATCGGTGAATCTTTGGGAAGCGACCCATGAGATCCCCGGATATGTTGGTAGTCAAATCGGTCATCGGACTATCCGAACACGTGAGTACCAAGTACTACGTTTTACCGATTTACAAGACAAGGTTGGCTTCTAGCAAAGCACCAAGTCTACCCAATTCTCCGGACATATCCATCTAAGAATATTTAAGATCTGTATCAAGCGTAGTATACCAAGTATTGTGTATATCGGCCCAGTATCGGATAGTCACGTGCTAGGGCTGGGGCTGGATAAGTGTCTGCCCCGTCCGAAGCACATGTCGGATGTCTGGTAACTAGTCTCTATAATCGGATATGCATGACCTAGTCATAATATCCCGATGGTTGCGCAACACTTAAGAGCACTAATACCGTATCCTGCGTGACATCATCTCCACTATGACTGAAGTGATACTTCCGTCTTGACATCACACCCAATACTCTACGATTCTCAATATACCCAGCAGTTGGCGTACACAGAACCGGTTAGAGTCCTAGACGACCTCAACTAAAGTATATTGATTGTCGTAAGCATTAGCGGTGCAAGTCTTAGGTTAAGACCAAATACACCTACCCTGATGTCGGACTCCCATAGACACATAGTCATAATACCAATGGGATTCCGAGGGGTCTATCCAGAGCGAAGCTGTTTCCCGTACCATCGGTGAAACACAACCTCCTATCGCACTTACATAAGTATCCAATACTTAAATATATGAGATATGCCGTTGTGCCCTCACAACGCGCACAAGTGCAATACTAGCCTATTCCGCATTATCGATGTCCTGTCTCGATAATACTCCGGCTAGGGATATTTAATGATTAATCCTTCGTGGACTGATATTGTCTCATATCATTCTCAATCCAGGAACTAATCATATGGACCTCTCTTCTTCATTTATATATCTATGGTGATCTAATCACAAACGATGAGAGTGCAATCTCCTTTGTCACATAGTTAATTTGTACAATAATACTATGATATGTACAAATAGTGACGCTATGGGTCATATTATCCAACACTTGGAATTATCGTTTGGATGCAATCATAATGATTTATGATTTAATTCAAAACGTAAATGATTCTTGTGTATATAAGAGGGTTAGTGGGAGCGCACTGACAGTGGTTGTCCTATAAAATAATGATAATACGTCATTTCTTGGAAATGATATTCCCATAAAATAACTATCGGTGAAAGCTTGGCTTTCGAAAACTCTCCGAGAACTCGTACATTGAAAAAATGTACACGACCTGGTGTCTCATACGCTTTGAGCATATGGATTCACAAACAGGCCAATCCAAGTGATAGTCACTGGATTGATGTTAAGAACATCCGTTAGTATCTTAGAGATCTAAGGATGTTGTCTTAATCTGTGGAGAATGAGAACTTGAAGTGACTGGGATCACTGCTGCAAGTTTCCTAAACCGATAAAATGACTATAAGTCACAAACGGTACTATACAGTTTGAATACGATACAGTGAGCTAGAAATCTTCCATGCAAGATACTGTTACCGAATAAACAACAAATGCGGGTTATTGCTGCAGCTGAGGCGGCAATAGAAGCCATTTGGGTCGATAATAAATCTAATTAGATTAGATATAGTTCTGTTAGCAGCTGAGCTAGGCGTCAGCATAGGCTAAAGAATTAATGGTCTCATCAACGATCCAGATAAATACTTCGACTATTCATCTGATCCATTCGAATCATACATCGTGGCGATGTGATGATCGAATAAATCGCATCAGATGATAATCATGCAAATCCGCTGACGAAAGCCTTTTTCTCAGCAATTTGAGCCAACCGTACATAGTTCGGGTGTAAGACACTCGAGTGACTGGCTATAGGCCAAGTGGAAGATTGTTGGACAATTATGACCCACAGCGTCACTATTTGTACAGATCATGGTGTTTTTGTACAAATTAACTGTGTGACAAAGGAGATTGCACTCTTATCATTTGTGATTAGATCACCTAGATATATAAATGATAGGAGGTCCCTATCATTTGTTCCTGGACGGAGAATGATATGAGACAATATCATTCCACGAAGGATAAATCATTAAATATCCCTAGTCAGAGTATTATCGAGATTGGACATCGATAAATACGTAAAAGACTAGTATTACACTTGTGCGCGTTGTGAGGGCACAATGGCATAGTTCTCATATATTTGGGTATAGGATATTCATGCAAGTGTAATAGGAGGTTGTGTTTTACCGATGGTACGGGAAACAGCTTCGCTCTGGATAGACCCCCTCGGAATTCCATTGGTAATACGACTATGTGTCTATGGAAGTCCGAAATTAGGGTAGGTGTATTTGGTCTTAACCTGAGACTTACACCGCTAATACTTGCGACAATCACTATACTTTGGTTGCGGTCGTCCAGGGCTTTAACAGGTTCTGTGTACGCCAATGCTGGGTATATTGAGAATCGTAGTGTGTTGGGTGTGATGTCAAGACGGAAATGTCACTCCAGTCATATGGAGTTGATGATCGCGCAGGGATACAGAACTGGTTCTCTATATAAGGTTGCAACTGTCGGGATAAAATGACAAGGTCATGTTTATCCGATTATAGAGACTAGTTACCAGACATCTGACATGTGCTTCGTACGGGGCAGACACAATTCCAGCCAAGGCCTAGCACATGATCATTCGATACTGGACAGAAATACGCAATACTACGTATACTACACCTTATATAGATCCTTTATTCCTGTAAGGATATTTCCAGAGAATTAGGTAGGCATGGCGCTTTGGTAGAGGCCAACATTGTCTTCTAAATCGGTATAAACGTAGTACGAGGTACTTACGTGTTCGGATAGTCCGACGACCGAATTTACTACCAACATATCCAGGGATCTCATGGGTCACTTCCCAAAGATTCACCGATGACGTATGACTCGCACTTTTATTAATCTAGGATTAATTAGAAGAGAGAGAAAATTAATCTGGGATTAATTGCAGAGATATTTTATTTGGGATAAAATATCATTAAAGAGAGATAACGATAAATTTGGGATTAATCGATTAATTAATATATTTGATATATTAAACAAAATTGGATTTCGACGCTGAATTAAAATTAGATTTTAATTCGGGTGAACAAGTTAATTTAGAATTAATTCGTTAGCGATATAAATTGTGATTTCGCTAGGCGTAATCATTTAATTACGACGCAACGAAAAATTCGTTAATTTGGAATTAGCGAACCTAAGCCCCGAGATTATTTGCGAGCGCATTGGCATTTCGAATTCGAGTGCGGCACGCAAGTCAAATCAAGCGTCAAATCGCTAGTCGCATCTAGCGTCACATCAAGCGTCAAATCACATGTCACTTTGAGTGATGTGACACTTGATTGATTGATGTGATTGATTAATGGTAGTTGTTGGAATGCATTTACCATTTGACTTTTTTGAAAGCCAAATAAATGGTAAATCATTTAATTATTTTTGGAAAATATAAATGTGTATTAGATACACATTTTACACAACAACACACATAATCTCTCCTTCTCTCTTTCTCTCTACCATTCACGCCCAAGGGGCCAAAATAAACCTTCTGGTTTTGTGAACTGCCGTGAGCAGTGGGAAGCGTAGAGTGGGATTTTGTGGCAAAATCTCAAGTGCTAGCACACTTACGAGACATGCGAAGATGATTGGGAAGTCCACCTATGAGCCAGGAATCGTTCGACGAAGCTTGGAGCTTGACGAAGGACCAAAAACGAGCTGAAAATAGTGAAGTGTAGCAGCTCACTACCGAACCAGTGAAGAGGCAGAATCTGAATTTTTGTTGCCTCCGCGTCGCTCAACCGATCGATGTGAGTATTCCGCAACTTCTTCGATATGTATTCGCACTTAATTCATGCTTATTATTGATCTTGGGACCTTAATAGAAACCAACAGTCTTAACCTGAGACTTGGACCGCTAATACTTGCGACAATCAGTATACTTTGGTTTTGGACGTCCGGGGCTTTAACAGGTTCTGTGTGCGCCTCTTCTAGGTATACTGAGAATCGTAGTGTATTGGGTGTGATGTCAAGATGGAAGTATCACTTCAGTCATATGGAGATGATGATCACGCAGGGATACGGAACTGGTACTCTTAAGTACTGCAGTCATCGGGATAATATGACTAGGTCATGATTATTCGATTATAGAGACTAGTTGCCAGTGTTCCGATATATGCTTCATACGGGGCAGACACAATTCCAGCCCCAGACCTAGCATGTGACATCCGCTACTGGATCGTAATACGCAATACTTAGTATACTATACCTGATAAAGATTATATATTCCTTTAAAGAATATTTCTGGAGAATTGGGTAGGCACGGTGCTTTGCTAGAAGCCAACCATGTCCTGTAAATCGGTAAGAATGTGGTTCCGATTACGCACGTGTTTGGATAGTCCGATGACCTTATTGTTGGAGAATATAAGGGTACCAAGGATCATAAATCAAGCATGAACATGTGTGAATACATTCGAGGAAGTCGTGGAATACTTACATCGATCGGTTGAGCGACGCGGAGGCAACAAAAATGAAATTATGCCCTCTGTTCTTCGGCAGTGAGCTGCTATGATCGTCCACTGAGTTGCGGCCATTGGAAGTCCTCGAACAAGCTCCAAGCTTCTTCGAACGATTCCCGGCACATGGGTGGACTTCCCTATCACCTTCGCATGTCTCTCGGAGTGCTAGCTCTTGTGATTTTTGCCACAAAAATCACCACACTTGCTTCTCATTTCTTCTTGTCTCTCGGCAGTGACTGCCTTGACCAGTGGAGAAATTTTGCCCTCTTGGGCGTGAGATGAGAGAAAAAGAGTTGTGTTTGGTTTGTTTCAAATTTGTGTATCTTATACACTAATTTGAATTTCAAATTCATTTCATGTGAATTTGGCTTTCAAAAGTCAAACAATTAAAAGCTCCAACCACTTCCATCAACTCATATCAAGTTGTCAAGTCACATCACTCAAAGTGACAAGTGATTTGACGTTTGAAGTGACGCTAGATGCAACTAGCGATTTGACGCTTGATTTGACTTGCGTGCCGCACTCGAATTCGATATGTGAATGCTCTCGTAAATAATCTCGGGCTCGGGTTCGATAATTCCAAATTAACGAATTTTCTGTTGCGTCGTAATTAAATGATTACGCCTAGCAAAATCATTATTCACGTCGCTAACGAATTAATTCTAAACTAATTCGTTCTCCCGAATTAAAATCTAATTTCAATTCCGCTTCGATATCTAATTTCGTTTAATATATCGAATATATTAATTTATCGATTAATTCAAAATTAATCGTTCTCTCTCTTTAATTGATATTTTATCCCAGATAAAATATCTCCGAAATTAATCCCATATTAATTTTCTCTCTCATCTTTAATTAATCCCAGATTAATAAAAGTGCGAGTCATACGTCATCGGTGAATCTTTGGGAAGCGACCCATGAGATCCCCGGATATGTTGGCAATAAATTGGTCGTCGGACTATCCAAACACGTAAGTTCCTCGTACTACGTTTATACCGATTTACAAGACAAGGTTGGCCTCTAGCAAAGCGCCATGCCTACCCAATTCTCTGGAAATATCCTTACAGGAATAATGGATCTATATCAGGCGTAGTATACTTAGTATTGCGTATTTCTGTCCAGTATCGAATGATCACATGCGAGGCCTGGGGCTGGTACAGTGTCTACCCCGTACGAAACATATATCGGATGACAAGCAACTAGTCTCTTTAATATCGGATAATCATGACCAAGTCATATTATTCCGACGATTGCAACCTTATATAGAGAACCAGTTCTGTATCCCTGCGCGATCATCAACTCCATATGACTGGAGTGACACTTCCTTCTTGACATCACACCCAATACACTACGATTCTCAATATACCCAGCATTGGCGTACACAGAACCTGTTAAAACCCTGGACGACCGCAACCAAATTATATTGATTGTCGCAAGTATTAGCGGTGCAAGTCTCAAGTTAAGACCAAATACACCTACCCTGATTTCGGATTTCCATAGACACATAGTCATACTACCAATGAAATTTCGAGGGGGTCTTATCCAGAGCGAAGCTGTTTCCCGTACAATCGGTGAAACACAACCTCCTATTACACTTGCATGAGTATCCTATACCCAAATATATGAGAACTGTGCCATTCTGCCCTCACAACGCGCACAAGTGTAATACTAGTCTTTTACACATTCATCGATGTCCAATCTCGATAATGCTCTGACTAGGGATGTTTAATGATTTATCCTACGTAGACTGATACTGTCTCATATCATTCTCCGTCCAGGAACAAATCACAAGGAACTCTCATCATTTATACATCTAGGTGATCTAATCACAAATAATAAGAGTGCAATCTCATTTGTCACATAGTTAATTTGTACAACAACACTATGATCTGTACAAATAGTGACGCTATGGGTCATAATTTTCCAACAATCTCCCACTTGGCCTATAGCCAGTCACTCGAGTGTCTTACACCCGAACTATGTACGGTTGGCTCAAACTGCTGAGAAAATGCTTTCGTCAGCGGATTTGCATGATTATCATCTGATACGATTTATTCGATCATCACATCGCCACGATGTATGATCCGAACGAATCAGATGAAAATCGAAGTATGTATTCGGATCGTTGATGAGACCATTAATTCCTTAGCCTGTGCTCAAGCCTAGCTCAGCTGCTAACAGAACTATATCTAATCTAATTAGATTTGTTTATCGACCCAGAAGGCTTCTATTGCCGCTTCAGCTGCAGCAATAACCCGCATTTGTTGTTTATTCGGTAACAATATCTTTCTTGGAAGATTTCCAGCTCACTGTACAGTTATTCAAACTGTATAGTACCATTTGCGACTTTTAGTCGTCTTTATCGGTTAGGAAACTTGGAACAGTGATCCCAGTCAATTCAAGTTCTCCATATCCATAGTTTAAGACATCATCCTTAGTTCTCTAAGATACTAACGAATGTTCTTAACATCAATTCAGTGACTATCACTTGGATTGGCCTGAATGTGAATCCATATGCTCAAAACGTATGAGACACCAGGTCGCGTACATTTTTCAATATATGATTTCTCGAAGAGTATTCGAAAGCCAAGCTTTCGCCGATAGATTATATTGGAATATCATTTCCAAAAATGACATATTATCATTATTTATTGGACAGCCACTGTCAGTGCGCTTCCACTAACCCTCTTATATACACAAGAATCATTTTCATTTTGAATTAAATCATACTCCATTATGATTATATCAAAATAATAATTCCAAGAACCTATGTCTGCTTCAATACAAACATGGATCGAATAACCCGCAAACCTTGTTTGCTAATTATTGTACGATAAAATTGTCAGGATGTTGTAAACATCCTCCGAAAGGTTTCCTTTTCAGGAAAGCGATTTTCCCGTTCAGCTGACATATTTCATAAATGAAACATGCAGCGTTAGCAAGCATTATCCAAATGGATTTACCGTGGCAACAGGTAAAAGGTTGAATCATAATCAACACAATGTTGATAACGATACCTTTCCGCTAAAAGCCTAGCTTTATACGTTGGTATGTTGCCATCCATGTATGTCTTCCTTGAAGACTTATAAAGTACCAGTAGGCATAATGCCTTGCGGTACATCAACTAGTATCCAAACTTGTTGATATACATGGAATCCATTTCGGACTCATGACACTTTGTCATAGTAGGGTGTCGATACCATGTATCACTTCCTTATACGTAGTCAGTTGGTATACCTCAATAAGATAGACATCTTTATGAGGTGAGATCAGAAACCCATACCCCAGGTTGTTTTCTGACTCTCTCCGACATATTTGGTTCTTGTGTATTCGAAGATTATTGGTAATAGTTTCATCCTTGATGAACTATATGTGTTTCATTAAGATTCGGTGCCTTGAATAGTATCACTCTGATTTTCATCGAGTTTTACTATCCTCTCATTTACCACTGCATATCGGTATTCCTCTTAGGAAAACCGCATGGTGAGCAACAATCTAATTGTTCTCTAGTGAGTTGTATAAGTACTATACTTATGTATCCCTAGGATAACCTACAATTGGCACTTATCCAATTTGGGTTTTAGTTTGGGATCATCCAAACATATGCCCAGCATTCCCAAATGTTCAGGAATGTGAAACCCGGTTTCTTTCCTGTTCATATCTAATATGAATTCTGTCTAACAGATTATAATGGAACCTTATTCAAAATAAGTTATGCATTGTTTAAAGCTTATCCCTTGAAGGAAATGGTAGCTCAGAGCAAATCATGATTAACCTTATCACGTCCAACAAAATTCGGTTACTTGGTTCGGACACACCGTCATAATGACGTGTTCCGGGAGGAGTCCTCATTGAAAGAATACTATACTCTTTCAAGTATATTTGAAACTTATTGCTTAAGTATTTTCCATTACGGTCTTACCGTGACGGTTTAATACTATGGCCGATCTGTTTGTCTATTTCGTGTCGAAACTTTAAGAGTTTCTGATTTGCGTTCTAAAAGAAACACATAACCATAATGCGATGACACATCCGTATAGGTCATGAAATATTCATATCCACCTCTAGCCTAGCTAGACATGGGCCCACTTGCTTCACTATGAACTAGGGCTAACAGATCGGTGGCATTTACATTTTTACCAAGTAAATATCTTATAGGCACTTTGCCCAATAAACTAGATTCATAGACTTCATTTGATTTGAATCAAATTAGTCCTAGTACCCACTCTTCAAAAGTGCGGATATACGATTCTTGTTTTAGATTGTGTCCCAGACAACAATGCCACAATATGTTTCATCTGATCAAATCAGTTTGAGCTATTTGTTTGTCATGTTATATTTTTGAGATTTACTTATATTCAAAATATAAATTCTGTTATTCATATCTAATGTGTTTATCTCAATATCATCTTTATATAATGAAACACTTTAGTGTTCTAGAATATAAAGGTACACCCGCAGCGGGTTATACACTGATATAGAGATAATGTATCTAGTCAAACTAGTTATATTATAACAGTTCCCATATTTAAGTACACACCCGAAGGTAGTTCCTAAAATTAGGTATCTACGGTTAAAACAACGACTTTCGTCCCGTTTACAATTCGTACATAATTTCTATTGAAGTCAGTATCCTGTTCAAAATAGATTCTGAATATCAATATATAAATTGTTGGGGTTGGTGCTCAGAGCGCCAATCCGGACCGTATTTATGTATGATTCATGAATACGAACATCCCCTTTTCCCATAATATCACTTACTTTATGGTCGCACCTCTTGTTTTTATATACGTATTCGATCTTATTACGATTAGATTGAAACTAAATATGGTTTAGTGATATATATATATTAGACAAAGGCCCGATAATATATAATGCAGTACACAGTTACAAAGTTAGTTTGTAATTGACATTGGGAACTGTCACTGTTATATGTATATTATCAACATAGTTCCTGGTCAAGATTTGCTAACATGGGTCGGTTAGTCAAATCCGTTGAGACCAGTACATGTCGTATATCGAGACTTGGTCCGATGGTTTATCCCAATGAACCATGAGTCTGGAGAGACTTGTATAGACGTGTAGGTGTTTATAGTGTATAAACACTGAACGGCTCACCGAAGATTCTTAATGGATGGTACACCAACGTTAATAAGAATCTTCTCGGGTTGAGTAGCATAGTGGTCTTCGACTTGAGACACCACTGTGGATGTATGAGACATCCTCCACACTTAGATGGTAGTCACGTCACCGATCTATTTAGATCAGACCTCCGCCTGTTCGTTGGGTGTGGAACGATCCTCAGGATATCCTGTGTGTGTCAAGATAGGATCCGTCAGTTCTGTGTACAGAGCATAGGTAGTCCATATATATTTAGCAGTCTGTTAAATCTGTGGCCACAGTATACTTCGGAAGTTAGTTCCGAATGTTATTTAGAGATTGCTAGTAGATACGTCGACGAGATAATACCTATAGAGATTTGACGTTCACATCTATATCTCTGGGATTATCTGGATACCTGTGATAGAGAGATTATACGTATGTAATGACCTCGACCTGTATGATTCAGCTAGATTATCTGTGATCGTCATAATCTACGGGTGGATAGATTATGGACATGAAATTGGATTTCATGACGGATATACCTGAATCTAGAGAGTCTCAATAATGAAACATACTCGTAGAGCACTAGAGCAACATTTATGAATAATGATGATTATTTATAAATCGTTTAATCGTTAAACGAAAAATACATGCGAACGGGCCGAACCGTCAATTCCTAATTAATGTGTATTTGTATTTAATATATGATATTATTAAATACACATTAATAAGTAGTCAAATAAAGGTATTTGACATATATCATTAATATATGTATTTGAGATATTTAAAGTAAATGTAATACATATATTTGATATATTTGTATTTAATTAATTATTTAATTATTTAATTGTTAAATGATTAATATAATTAAAATATAAATTATCACCAAATGATAAAGTTAGGAGTGATTATAAGTTGCAATTGTTGACTTATACTTTAAAGGAAATGGTTGTCAAATTGATTTTGACTTCTTAAGATATTTGTTCAAAATTGTTTGAAAAATGAAAATATCTTTTTCCTTTATTTCTTGCTAAATTCGGCCATACCTTAAAATATAAGAGTTATATTTTTCTTAGTTGCATTTTTTGACTTAATTAAATGTCTTTAAAGTTGTTTTTAGATATTTAACCAAGTTGATCAAATGTAAGGTGAAATGAAATTGAAATTAATTAACTTGTATTTGGTTTAGGTGAATTTCGGCCAAGGCATCTTTGATACAAGTATATTGTTTTTCATTTCATTTCATTCTTAACCTAATACACTTTAAAAGAAAACTCCATTAATGGAAACCAAAGGAAGCTTGTGAGAAAGAAAGAAGAAACCAAAGAAAGCTTGATTTTTAGTAAGTTTTTCCAACTTACTATTAGAAAGGAAAATGTTTCTTAGGATCTAGGCTTTAACATATGATGTTCTTAGGTTATTTCTTTTTTATTCCTTGTGTTTTTGATGATGGAAGTTTTGATGAAAGTGTAGAGCATGTATGATGAAGGAAGCTTATGGCTATTGTAGTAATAAGTGTTCTTTTATGGTTTTGGAAACCTTGTTGCTAATCTAGAGTTGTTGACCCACTCTTAGATGACCTAGATTTGATCTTGATTTTTTTCATTGTGTTGAGACTTTGATTGGATGGAAGAAAGATGATTGAAGTATTGGATTTAACCAATTTGGTATAATTTGTCCAATTTGAAGAAATTGAAAAATTAGGGTTCATGACCAATTCCAAATTTAAGGTTTTTCATATATGTTGTGTATTTGGATGTTATATGATGCATATAAAGTTTCATGTTCATTGGATTACATCTTGATGTGGTTTGATGCATGAAATGACAAAGTGCACACTTTGGCACCAAATTGGGTGCATTCGGCCAAGGAGGGAAAAATGGGGATTTTTGTTGCCTTTGTGTTTTGATGTTTTGAACATGCTAAGTTCATCTTAGAAATGATTTAGAATCATTCAAAATTGATTTGATCAATTTCGGACTAAAATGGACAAAGTACCAAGTGTAAGGGCAATTTGGTAAATTCACTTAAATATGATTTATTTGAATTCTTTCCATAATTTGATTATTGGATATTAAATAAATATGTTTTTTAATTAATCCGAGAAAAATTTTTGAAATCGGAAAATTATTTTTCACCGCTTCCGCTGCGTTACCGGATTCTGCCCCTAAAACCGGAACAATGGTATCAGAGCGAGTCTGATTCTAGGCCTCCATAAAATGATTAGCTTGTTTTATTCAATGTTTAATCATGTTTCTTGACTTTATACATGAATGTTATAATCTAATTTGATTAGATTTAGGGTGTATGACACTTAATGGAATATCCCCGCTTAATAAGGTTTTAAAGTAACTAGTATTTGGAATACTTGTTTCTTGGTCCGTCTTGTCAATACGGTTTATAAATATCTTTTCGTTGACTACATCCGAGACTGTGCCTCTGCTGTGAGGAGTAGATGATAGAAATTTATTTATGCCGAATGTATATTAGATACTAGATAAATTCAAGCGAAAGCGGAATCCTGAACGTGCCCTAGCCGTCAGGGTTACGCAAGTAACTTGAGTTTATCATTGACAAGTTTAACCTTGGTACGTCTCCTTGTGGGCTTGCCTTCGCAGCGACAACGAGAAACGACCAGGATCGGAAACCCATGAGTCACTAGTGAATGATTGGCAAATGAGTTGTCTACCTGTGAATATACGTAGGCGAGACCGTGCCTCTACTGTGAGTCGAAATATATTCATGGGGTCCTCTTCCCATTATGGAATTCGATTTAATTATTGAATTCTCGTTTTTCCGTTGGGGATTACGGTATTACGTAAAATAGTGGGAGGCACTGCTAAGTTTCCATAATTTTGGCAGTGTGTATTATTATGGAAATTACCGCTTGTTTGTTTCCTTATTCTATAGTATATAGAATTAAACTTTTATTTACTGCACACATATTTTGATATGTTATCTGACTAGACTCTTGGTTGCAGTCATTCTAGAATAGGTTCTAGATACAATTAGACTATGATATTATTAGATTGGTCTAAACTATCGGGAACTATTGTTCCGTTTTTCCTCAAAATAAAGATGGTTAATGATTTAGTTTCTAAGTCATGATAGATAATCTAGATAGATATCCCTTTTAGGATATAATACTTTAGAGAGAATAGTTTCTTATGCAGTAAGAATTGACTTGAATTAGTTCATGTCTCGAGATTCTTGACTGGCATTAAGAAAGCCCCATTAGGTATTTGTTTATCTGGTAATGACGTTTCTTAGCTTTAATTACCTTTAGAGGCAATGTGTCCGACACGATTTGCTAATCAATTATTTGCAATTGTTTTGAATAGTTGAATGCAAATAGTAAAGCTAAAGAAAGGAGATGCGTATAGTTATGTATAGAAAATATTGATTTTCACAAATACTACAACTATAGGTATTGGATACCAGATCTCCCGTCTAGTTATTTGAAATATTGGTTAAAGATTGTTTTGATATTTGATATCGGAACTCGCGACTATTGGATAGTAACTTGTTCTTTATAAACAATTGTTACATATTTTATATATAACTAGTAGTGTCATTAACGTATAGATAAAACATTAAGAAAAATTATTCGGTAAAGTAAATAATTTAGAACGGTGCTTTATGAGTTTAATCACTTAAGCATTGGATGCTTATTCCGTATGGTAAAGGATGGTTTGATACTAGATCACACCACATATCCTTATCCATTTAATGAATATTGTATTCAGGAAAGTGATTAAGATCTCGTTTAACCATGATTGTCATTGGACCACCAGATTTATTTAACTGATACATTGGATGTATGTAGTTTAATAAATAATAATTGCTTAAGGTAGTTTTCTTTATTTCGTAACTTAGTTGATGAATTGTCATAACTTAGTTACGTGTTTCTGAAGGAACACATATTGAAAGTCTTGAAAGTATCAAGAACTTTCAATATGTTCTGATGAAACGAAGATTGAACATTTTTGACTTGTTCAAATATATTCAATCTGAAGTATTTTGAAAACTTGATCCTTAAAATTCATTACATGTCTTTGAACTGTTCAAAGATCTTTGATACGATCAAACATTTGAATTTAAAGCAATTAGTTCTAAGGTTATTCAGTGAATATGATTCATATTCAATATTATTCTTCCACGATTCCATCTTGATGGAATTGAGTAGTGGGAGCAATCGAATCTTATATGATTTGATTCGTTTGATATTGAATGTTACCGAATTAGTTTCAATACTCTTGGGGTTATGCTCCAGTAACACTAATTCATCTCTTTAATTAATGTTCCATTAATTTCTACAGTTACATATAGATATGTATAGGTAGAAAATTTGAATCTTGAAAAGTTTGAGATTTGAATCTTTCTTTTGTATAATAGTTATATAATGGAAATTACTTACACCTTGGAGGTATAAGTAAAAGTTTATCGTTTATTCTGTTTAATAGAATATTGTATTCTATTTAATAGAATATCTTTCCTACGATCCTAAGTAATAAAATTGTTTTATTACTTGGTGTGTAACATCTGATGTTAATTATTGTAGAAAAAGACTTGACTTATTGAAGTCAAATGTGAGAATGATAAATTATAAATGGAACTACGTAATTAATAAGATGAAACAACCCTTATACATCTTCTATATAAGTCTAATAGGATAACAGAATCATTCACGAGTATTTGATACTTAATGGTTCTGTTGTTTTCTTATTGAAAAAAAAAAAATTATCCTATGACTTATAATGGAAGCGATATTTGATATCGATTCTGGAAGTTCACCATTGAACCATAGATCTAAGATTGTTCATAGCTTACTACGATCAAGTTTTGAACCTTGATTAAGCTTTCATTATGAATTAGTTCATAAATGTGCTAATTGTTTGCGCAGCGAAAGCATTGTGAGCTTATTAAAGGTTTGACCTTTACAGTATGACAGTGAGAAAAGTTATACTCATCAATCTATTGTAGATTCTGAGAAAACTTATCTCTAGTCACACTAAATGAACAGTTATAGATATATTGGTTAATGTTAATATGAAACTGTACATTTTAACTAAGAATGCAAAGTGGCGTTTTTGAATGACTTATTCAGATAAGAGATCAGTTGTGATTTCTTTGTTTGAAGAGTTCATTCTGGAATGGCCCTAGAGTTTGTGTTCTGTTGAGATCGCAGTTTTGTGCTAGCTTACAGAGCCTATTGTAGACTCGGATAAGTCTTCCAGAAATATGTGTTCTCTATTTTGATATCGTCAGATTGTCTGATCTTGTCAAAGTATATAGAATACATATGTGATAAAAGGGTTAGTGGGAGCGTACAAATTACTTTCTAGTTTTATATATCCTAACAACATTATCATTATTATAGTAATAATGAGATGTTTGTGAGGTAAAAAGGTTTACCTAAGTCTTCTTTACTCCGTGAAAACAGTGGGAGTAGTCTCTGTTATATACGATATAAAGTTTTATATAAGATATAAAACCAAGAGACTTGTGAGATACTCCTATTATTCGTACATTAGATATGATCTAATAAAGGACATAACTAGGCTATCTGTATGACAGTTAGTATAACTGTTGGACAGTTATTGTGTGTCTTATACAAAGTATTCATCTTTCGTAAATGATGATTCCTTTTTCGAAAGAGATATGATTAGAATGTCTAATCAATCTTATGTATCATTTGATGATGACATTGTGAATACTTTATTATGTGCGATTAAAGATATCGATTTAATCGTAATTGTTATGAGTTATTTTGATATCCTATAGACCATAGATGGATCTTGAAACACGTTCTTTGTGATCCTTGAGATATTAAGAACGAGTTTCTAATTCATGGAGAATACAGTCTGCAACCATTAGGGTCATATTAGTTTTGAGACTAATTATGACAGTAGACAGTCTACATCATAAAGAGTCAGAAAAGATGCAGTGGGAGTGTCACGAACGATTCTACTTTTATAGTGGAATTAAATGCAACTTATGAAGTATTGACTTATGAAGTTGCATAGTGATCTTTTAAATTAGAAGTTTTGAATTGTTATTGTGCTTGCGGTTGTCCGCATAGTATTTTGGATTTCATCCTTAAATACTTGGAAAACTTAGTAACTGTAGCACAATACTGATGTTGCATCAGAGTCATATTAATGTATAATTTAGATTCTACAAAATATGAATGATGTTGACTATGGGAAACGATGGAGTTTATTTGACAAACTCAATATTTCATAGCGGACTTGTTTCTTGCCTCTTAAGTACTGGTGAGCTTTTGAGGGCCATGTGCATATGATACACATTGAGACGTGTATATGATACCGAGGATTGGCACTATAGCAAGTGGGAGAAATTGTTGGGGTTGGTGCTCAGAGCGCCAATCCGGACCGTATTTATGTATGATTCATGAATACGAACATCTCATTTTCCCATAATATCACTTACTTTATGGTTGCACCTCTTGTTTTTATATACGTATTCGATCTGATTATGATTAGATTGAAACTAAATGTGGTTTAGTGATATGTAAATATTAGACAAAGGCCCGATAATATATAATGCAGTACACAGTTACAAAGTTAGTTTGTAATTGACATTGGGAAGTGTCACTGCTATATGTATATTATCAAACATAGTTCCTGGTCAAGATTTGCTAACACGGGTCGGTTAGTCAAATCCCAATGAACCATGAGTCTGGAGAGACTCGTATAGACGTGTAGGTGTTTATAGTGTATAAACACTGAACGACTCACCGAAGATTCTTAATGGATGGTACACCAACGTCA
The DNA here is from genome assembly GCA_019454045.1 of Zanthoxylum bungeanum. Classification (NCBI taxonomy): domain Eukaryota; kingdom Viridiplantae; phylum Streptophyta; class Magnoliopsida; order Sapindales; family Rutaceae; genus Zanthoxylum; species Zanthoxylum bungeanum. Next base: position 11,297 of record SKCR01010597.1, on the reverse strand, counting down.
ATAAGAATCCTCTCGGGTTGAGAGCATAGTGGTCCTTCGACTTGAGACACCACTATGGATGTATGAGACATCCTCCACACTTAGATGGCAGTCACGTCACCGATCTATTTAGATCAGACCTCCGCCTGTTCGTTGGGTGTGGAACGATCCTCAGGATATCCTGTGTGTTTCAAGATAGGATCTGTCAGTTCTGTGTACAGAGCATATGTAGTCCATATATATTTAGTAGTCTGTTAAATCTGTTGCCACAGTATACTTCGGAAGTAAGTTCCGAATGTTATTTAGAGATTCTAGTAGATACGTCGATGAGATAATACCTATAGAGATTTGACGTTCACATCTATATCTCTGGGATTATCTGGATACCTGTGACGGAGGGATTATACGTATGCAATGACCTCGACCTGTATGATTCAGCTAGATTATCCGTGATCGTCATAATCTACGGGTGGATAGATTATTGACATGAAATTGCATTTCGTGACGGATATACCTGAATCTAGAGTCTCAATAATGAAACATACTCGTAGAGCACTAGAGCAACATTTATGAATAATGATGATTATTTATAAATCGTTAAATCGTTAAACGAAAAATACATGCGAACGGGCCGAACCGTCATTTCCTAATTAATGTGTATTTGTATTAAATATATGATATTATTAAATACACATTAATAAATAGTCAAATAAAGGTATTTGACATATATCATTAATATATGTATTTGAGATATTTAAAGTAAATGTAATACATATATTTGATATATTTGTATTTAATTAATTATTTAATTATTTAATTGTTAAATGATTAATATAATTAAAAATATAAATATATCACCAAATGATAAAGTTAGGAAGTGATTATAAGTTGCAATTGTTGACTTATACTTTAAAGGAAATGGTTGTCAAATTGATTTTGACTTCTTAAGATATTTGTTCAAATTGTTTGAAAAATGAAAATATCTTTTTCCTTTATTTCTTGCTAAATTCGGCCATACACTTAAAATATAAGAGTTATATTTTTCTTAGTTTCATTTGTTGACTTAATTAAATGTCTTTAAAGTTGTTTTTAGATATTTAACCAAGTTGATCAAATGTAAGGTGAAATGAAATTGAAATTAATTAACTTGTATTTGGTTTGGTGAATTTTGGCCAAGGCATCTTTGATACAAGTATATATTGTTTTTCATTTCATTTCATTCTTAACCTAATACACTTTAAAAGAAAACTCCATTAATGGAAACCAAAGGAAGCTTGTGAGAAAGAAAGAATAAACCAAAGAAAGCTTGATTTTTAGTAAGTTTTTCCAACTTACTATTAGAAAGGAAAATGTTGCTTAGGATCTAGGCTTTAACATATGATGTTCTTAGGTTATTTCTTTCTTTATTCCTTGTGTTTTTGATGATGGAAGTTTTGATGAAAGTGAAGAGCATGTATGATGAAGGAAGCTTATGGCTATTGTAGTAATAAGTGTTCTTTTATGGTTTTGGAAACCTTTTTGCTAATCTAGAGTTGTTGACCCACTATTATATGACCTAGATTTGATCTTTATTTGTTTCATTGTGTTGAGACTTTGATTGGATGGAAGAAAGATGATTGAAGTATTGGATTTAACCAATTTGGTATAATTTGTCCAATTTGAAGAAATTGAAAAATTAGGGTTCATGACCGATTCCAAATTTGGGGCTTTTCATATATGTTGTGTATTTGGATGTGTATATGATGCATATAAAGTTTCATGTTCATTGGATTACATCTTGATGTGTTTTGATGCATGAAATGACAAAGTGCACACTTTGGCACCAAATTGGGTGCATTCGGCCAAGAAGGGAAAAATGGGGATTTTTGTTGCCCTTGGTGTTTTGATGTTTTGAACATGCTAAGTTCATCTTAGAAATGATTTAGAATCATTCAAAATTGATTTGATCAATTTCGGACTAAAATGGACAAAGTACAAAGTGTAAGGGCAATTCGGTAAATTCACTTAAATATGATTTATTTGAATTCTATTCCATAATTTGATTATTGGATTATTAAATAAATATGTTTATTTAATTAATCCGAGAAAAAGTTTTGAAATCGGAAAATTTGATTTTCCACCGCTTCCGCTGCGTTACCGGATTCTGCCCCTAAAACCCCTACATAAATATCACACTAAGTATCTAAAATCCAATTTTAATACTAGTAGTGAATATATTTATGACAAACACATTTGAAGTCGGATCCTTGCTCGTTCTTCAATTCCTTCATGTTTGCTTTGTCCAAACGGCAGTCACGCTTCCGCGATCCCGTTTGCCACATTTAGGCAGACATTTTGGGATATGTCATTTATCTTCCTAGAAGATTATAATGATTTTGCTTTTGCCCTTTTTCAACACTCCCGAAGCCTTTTGGCCAAGCCTTGGCCTTCTAGAATATCGAAGTAAGGTGCGCCTTGCGCTACTTGCCTATTTGCAAATTTTGACTTTATCTCATTGAGAATAGTCATTAACTCTCCAAGAGTTATTTATTGCAATTTTAGTACTTCTAAAATCTAAATATAGATTTATGAAGATCCTTCAATTTCATTATCGTACTTTAATGATCTAATCCTTAGTTCTGATTCAGAAATTAAGAAGTCTACTGCGACAAGCTAAATGGATTAAGCATTAAAGTTTCATCACATTAATCTTCCAAAGATTATGCTCTACTATTTGCTTAACTCCGGGCTTAGGCATAATATGTTATTTTATCAAATAAAGTAACTTATTATTTTTCCATGACCATCCTGGAATATATTCCCAATTTGAAAATTAAACCATTTAAATACATTTTCCCTAGGATTATGTTTTAAATGTCAATCTTTCAATTTTATCTTGATTTTAATAGTCCAACTATTTAATCAAAGATTTAGGTACTATTTATTATAATGATTACAATAGTCCAACTATTTAATCAACTATAATTTTAATAGATTAAAATCAATTATATTGATTACTATATTCAATTATAAAATCAACTATAAATGAATAGTTTGAATATAGTCCAACTATTTATTAAAACAACAATGTAAATATTAGTCCAACTAACATTTAATATATTTGACGAATAATATTTGTTTGAGCGCGTATGGCAAGTAATTAAACGAATATTGCAAATCTAATTCTTGCCTCCCACTATTTTTCGGCGAGCCTCTAACCCTCTGTCGAGTACTCAGGAAACCGCGTTTCCTAGTGGGCTAGGATCCCGTTAAATATCACACAATCTTGACTTTGGCCAACAAATTGTATGATAATTAACTAGGTCGATCTCTAAAATCGATTGGATCCAATCCAATTCCTAGATCCGGTAGGGGGACATCCAAGTCCGAAACATATATCTTATATATGACAATACATCCAATGTATTACCTAACCTTTTTCCTCTGAATCAACTAAGCATTGGCTTTGGCATAACAAACTTAGTGATCCCAGTCAAGCGCGACCCATTGACCATGGAAAGCTTAGTAATCAATGTCGATGGACAAGAAGTGGTCTAGACTTTGGCCAACAAACCACAACTTGGACAAGACACTGACATGGAACAAAGCTCTCGTGATTCAAATACATCATTGACGGACAAAGGCCTTGACTTTGGCCAACAAGCCAATGCCAGTCTCGGATCTTGAGTGAGAATCACTCAATGGAAGGAAAGACGCTTAATATTTTGTGAGGGTTTTTCGAGTGCAAATTGGCAACCAATTTATTATCTTTGTTAAGGTCTCATCATCATACACCCTTAAACATGCATTCTAAATACATAATAAAGCGCGTATAAATAAAATAATAATGATATGCAGATGGATACTTTACACATTGATCCTAGATCAAATCTCTCCATTTCTCTCTCCCGCTAGCACAAGTATTTCTTCTACCCGTTACACTACACTTCTAAAGAAACCTCATTTACATTTAGGGGAATAGGTGATAAGAGAATACACAGAATGAGAAGGTAATAAGGCTGGACACGCAGGTCCAATTAATAAATCAAATTTATTACAAAAATTTCTAAAATTGTCTCACCCATCTAATATTCATCCGATATACATTATCCATGCATCGCAACCACGTATTCACACAAGCATGTTATCAATCAATCTAATCAAATTAATTAATCTGATAATTAGTGACCATCCAATGTTCAAACAACGATTTGATTTTGCTCGAGTCAAACTCGTTTTGCGAATAAGTACTCAAAGTACGAATTCTCGAATTAAATTAAACTACACAATTAAATCCAATTCAATTTGTATTTAATTCTAATTCGCTTATTTAATTCCAAATTAAATATCACACTTTATAATAAACCTTTTACGACTTAAATTCCAAATTTAATCGCAACGAGTCTCAAAGCCCGATTAACGTCCAACGTCAATTTAATTAAAGTCCAATGGGCTTTTAATTAATTTCTTAAGGCGTGGACTTTTGGTCAACTCGGGTCAAACCGAATAACCAAAATCCAATCCGGGAGTTACCCCATAAGCCTAGAAATCAATTTAGGCTCAATTAAACTTTAAAGGTCTATTAAGTCGCATTAGGGCTTTATGGAAGCGGTTTTGGGCCCAATTGGATCCAATCCAATTTGCCTAAACCTAACTTTGTACAACAAAGCCCAATAAGCCCAATTACAACACAACAAGCCCAAATCCAATTTAAGGCCCAATTAACTAAATTACTAAAATCCAATTTTACAATTTAATTAATCAAAGTGCATTAACATAATTAATCACCCAAATCATTATTTCCAAAACACAAATTAGGCTAATTAATCATGCTCATCTACATCAATTAGTGTCCAACACAAATTAATCAAAAATCAAACCCAATGACATGCTTAAAGTCTCGTCAATATAGGGATTTTCAAAATCGATTCGGTTTCAATCAAATTAAATCCACAATCAACATTTCCCGATTGTTTCCAACTCATCCAATGATCAACAAAACAAAATTCCAAGACAAAATAGGGCAACAATCCATTCGGCCAACACCAAATATTTGGGGAAAAATTGTTCCAAACCATTTTCTTGAAATTGATCCAATCAAACTTCAATTCAAACATATTTAAGCATATTAATTCATCCAATTTCATTAATCATGCTCAAAATCAAGTTTTCCCAAATTTTAACCCTAAACTTTTTCATGCTTTTAACCATGCTCTGATACCATTGTTGGAGATTCTAAGGGTCCCAAGGATCATAAATCAAGCATGAACATGTGTGAATACATTCGAGGAAGTCGCGAAATACTTACATCGATCGGTTGAGCGACGCGGAGGCAACAAAAATGAAATTCTGCCCTCTGTTCTTCGGCAGAGAGCTGCTGTGACAGTCCACTGAGTTGCGGCCATTGGAGGCCCTCGAACAAGCTCCAAGCTTCATCGAACGATTCCCAGCTCATGGGTGGACTTCCTTATCACCTTCCCATGTCTCTCGGAGAGCTAGCTCTTGTGATTTTTGCCACAAAAATCACCACACTTACTTCCCATTTCTTCTTGACTCTCGGTAGTGACTGCCTTGACCAGTGAAGAAATTTTGCCCTCTTGGGCGTGAGATGAGAGAGATAAGAGAAAAAGAGTTGTGTTTGGTTTGTTCCAAATTTGTGTATCTTATACACTAATTTGAATTTCAAATTCATTTCATGTGTATTTGGGTTTCAAAAGTCAAATTAAAAGCTCCAACCACTTCCATCAACTCACATCAAGTTGTCAAGTCACATCACTCAAAGTGACAAGTGATTTGACGCTTGAAGTGACGCTAGACGTGACTAGCGATTTGACGCTTGATTTGACTTGTGTGCCGCACTCGAATTCGAAATGCAAATGCTCTCGCAAATAATCTCGGGCTCCGGTTCGATAATTCCAAATTAATGAATTTTCAGTTGCGTCGTAATTAAATGATTACGCCTAGCGAAATCACTATTCACGTCGCTAACGAATTAATTCTAAATTAATTCGTTCGCCCAAATTAAAATCTAATCTCAATTCCACGTCGAAATCTAATTTCGTTTAATATATCGAATATATTAATTTATCGATTAATTCCAAATTAATCATTCTCTCTCTTTAATTGATATTTTATCCTAGATAAAATATCTCCGCAATTAATCCCAGATTAATTTTCTCTCTCATCTTTAATTAATCCTAGATTAATAAAAGTGCAAGTCATACGTCATCGGTGAATCTTTGGGAAGCGACCCATGAGATCCCCGGATATGTTGGCAGTAAATTCGGTCGTCGGACTCTCCGAACACGTAAGTACCTCGTACTACGTTTATACCGATTTATAAGACAAGGTTGGCCTCTAGCAAAGCGCCATGTCTACCCAATTCTCCGGAAATATCCTTACAGGAATAAAGGATCTATATCAGGCGTAGTATACGTAGTATTACGTATTTCTTTCCAGTATCGGATGATCACATGCGAGGCATGGGGCTGGTACAGTGTCTGCCCCGTACGAAGCATATATCGGATGACAAGCAACTAGTCTCTTTAATATCGGATAATCATGACCAAGTCATTTTATCCCGACAGTTGCAACCTTATATAGAGAACCAGTTCTGTATCCCTGCGCGATCATCAACTCCATATGACTGGAGTGACACTTCCGTCTTGACATCACACCCAACACACTACGATTCTCAATATACCTAGCATTGGCGTACACAGAACCTGTTAAAGCCCTGGACGACCGCAACCAAAGTATATTGATTGTCGCAAGTATTAGCGGTGCAAGTCTCAGGTTAAGACCAAATACACCTACCCTGATTTCGGATTTCCATAGACACATAGTCATACTACCAATGGAATTCCGATGGGGTCTTATCGAGAGCGAAGCTGTTTCTCGTACCATCGGTGAAACACAACCTCCTATTACACTTACATGAGTATCCTATACCCAAATATATGAGAACTATGTCGTTGTGCCCTCACAACGCGCACAAGTGTAATACTAGTCTTTTACGCATTCATCGATGTCCAATCTCGATAATGCTCTGACTATGGATGTTTAATGATTTATCCTACATGGACTGATACTGTCTCATATCATTCTCCGTCCAGGAACAAATCACAAGGACCTCTCATCATTTATATATCTAGGTGATCTAATCACAAATGATAAGAGTGCAATCTCCTTTGTCACATAGTTAATTTGTACAAAAACACCATGATCTGTACAAATAGTGACGCTATGGGTCATAATTTTCCAACACTTATTTACTGCCAATATATCCAGGGATCTCTTGGGTCGCTTCTCGAAGATTCACCGATGAGATTTGACTCGAACAGAATTAATCTGTGATTAATTATGAGAGAGAAAATTAATTTGGGATTAATTACGGCAAGAATTAATCTGGGATTAATTGCGTCGAGAATTTATCTGGGATTAAATTCTTAGAGAAGAGAGAACGCGATTAATTTGGAATTAATCGGTAAAATAAATTTAATAGTTAAATTAGATTTTTCTATTTAATTTATTTATTTAGGCTAAAATAATATATTGGATATATTAATTGAAATTAGATTTCAACACGGAATTAAAATTGGATTTTAATTCAAACAAACTAATTAATTAGAATTAATTCGTAAGCGACTTTCGTAATAATTTTGCGGGGCATTATTATTTAATTAAATTAGATTTAATTACGTCGCGACGGAAAATTCGTTTAATCGGATTAAAAGAATCCGAGCCCGAAGTGTGTTGAGCAAGCCCACTTGAATTTTGAATTTAAAATGGGGCCCACTTTACTTACATCATTAGTCACATTTGGTGATAGAAATGATTGATGGGTTTTGTTGGAAACTTGTAACACACACTTTGCTTTTTGGAAAAGCATTTATCAACTTTTGGATTTGTTTTTTGGTAATTTATTTTTAGAAAACAAAAACAAAACAAAAAAAAAACTCTCTCTCTCCCCCTACCTCCATTGCCGAACATGAAACTCCTTGGAGGAGAAAATTTTCTTTCATTTTCTTGTTCTTGCTAGCACATAAGGATTCAAGTGAAGGTGATAGGGAAAGTGACCCAAGGGTTTAGGACTCTATTCAAAGCTTGGAACTTCATCTTTAACAAATAAAAGTTTTGAAACTCATCCAATCAATGTAAGTTAATTCCGCAACTCACTTGATAATTCACACACGAATCACTGTTAGAGATCCTTGGCATGTTCTAGGAACACTAACATGGAGTCCATCAGTTCGAGTCAGAAAGAGTGAGAGTCCAGTCAAGTCAAATAGAAGTCATAAGTTAGTCGTGATTATGTGTCAATCATTGTAAAGACATGTGTAATTATGTTTTCAATAATTAAAGTTAGTTTGCTTGTTCAGATTTTAATTTTGGGCTATGGACGATACTTACGATGAATAAATAGAGAGAAACGAGCAATAATATTGTTATGATTTTTTGAGTCAGAGGCTAATGAGGTTAGTACGGTCTATCCCATGTCGGTAACATCTCCCAGATCGGGTATGTTACACTAAGACTTCATATAAAATCTTCAATGTATGCAAGTCTTCACATTCTTCACTCTTCACCATCATTGTGCTTCGACATCTTTTTGTATTGTCTCGCATTTGCGCGTCAAGACATCACTCTCGTTGCATCATTAAAATCCATTACGCGATTGTGTCGCTAACACTCTGCCCATGTGTCAGTCTGGATTCCAACCACTCATGCTGTTTCGTGTGTCAGTGGATAAGCTTAAGGCTCTCTTACATCCCATCAACTGCTGACCTACTCATATCTTATCAGTCCTTGGGAGGCTCAAACTTACATTTAGGGTTTACATTGTTGCATCAATTTGTAATTATTAAATGTGGATGATGTGGGTTTAGATTGGGTCGGCCATTAGATAGTACTAGGGTCTAGTTGTCGGCCCACATGTGGGTGGTTAGGTGAGGTCCATAGTAGGTCCCACAATATATATATTTTAATACAGTGAAAAAATATTATGATTTTTGTATGAATCGTAAACTTTTTATGATCATTTTTTAAGAAACGGTCTTAAAAGTCGACTTTTTATGATGATTTTACAATCGTTATAAAAAATCTCGAGACCGTGTATATTAAAAAACCCTTTAGAACCGTTATAAATATCTTTTTTTTATAGTAGTGGATTGTTAGCTCTATTGATGTATTGTATGTCCAAGTCAAACTTATTAAGTAAACCGACTCTTTGTATTTGCCAACGCTGATCAGCTGACCAATCACTACAAAAATTATGCCCTTTAGCGTCGAAACTAATCGACGTAAAAATCCACAGTTTCGACGCAAATGTACATTAGCGTCGAATTAATTAGACGAAAAAATTGGACGCCAAAACATCGACGAGAATAATATTTAGCGTCGAAACAAAGATATTCGACGCTAAAAACTACATTTTGCGTCCAATATATTTCGATACTAAATTAAATTTTTTGACGCTATAGGTCAGATATTGCGACGAAATAATTCGACGCTAAAAGTTAGTCTTTTAGCGTCGTTTAGTTTTGACGCTAAAGTATATTAAAAAAATAATATTTGTATACTTACAGCGGCGATTCTTTTACTATTAGCGTCAAATAGTTCGACGCCAAAAACACATTTAGCGTCGACTAGTTCGACGAAAATAGTTAAAAATGTGTTTTTTAAAAAAATTATTAATTTACTGCTTTTTGGTCTAAAATAATTAATTTAATATTTAATTTAATTGAAAAGAATTCCTAATTAATAACAGAATTACGAAATATTATAATAATTATTTTATTATTATATTGAAATTTTTTTTAGAAAAAATACATATTATATTAAAACTATTTGTTCAAAATATTTATACAAATGGATATAAAATATATTGCTACTGTGATGGGGGGACGCTCGAGCCCGATGCACCTTGACTGAGTGAGGCCTCCAACATCTGGCGGAAAGCCAGCATTTGCTGTTCGAACTACTACATCTTCTTCTCGTGGTCCACTTGACCTGTTGTAGCACCTCTTTAGTCTTCTTCAGCTCGTCTCGGGTGGTGACTAGCTGGTCTTCGGTGGTGGCTAGCCGGTCTTGGGTGGTGGCTAGCTGGTCTTAGGTGGTGACTAACTGGTCTCGAAGAGAGAAGGCATTGTCCGAATTAACAGTATTGCTTGCAGATGACGTTGGCTTCTTACGAGTGTCAAGGCCAACGTTGTAAGCTGTCTGATTCTTGAAAACCAATTGTGACAACTGCCCATCTGGTATCGGGTCGGACCCTGTCTTCTGAGTTTGATGTTGGAGTTCCATCATTTCGTTCTGTTTAAAAAAAGAAGTTAATGTTAGAATTTTTTAGAAAAAATTAACATATATAATAATTATTATTTTATTTTAAAAACTGAAACTTACGTAGCAGCGTTCGGCTTCTTCATTTATCCATTTGTTTTTCTCATTGTAATAGGTCACTCGGAAAAAATCCAGAAATCATTGCACCTCACTTGTGTTACTCTGTTAAAAACAGAAAATAAATTCAGTATTATTCCACATTAGTAAAAACAATGAACTGTTATATTTTACGTTAGGATATATTTACCTCAGAATTTTCGGCACGATGTTCGATAAATGGCTTCGAACCTCCACGGTGGTTAAAACGCAAGTGACTTCAATTTTCCGCATTTGCGTGACATTTATCCTGCATTTACCAACACTGAAAGTACCGAAAACAAAGACAATTATAAATTTTCGTTTATTTCAAAATTTACCTCGTTTTTTTGCTAGACCAAAGCTCACATAAGAATGTCCAGTCTTGCTCCTCTATAAAATCAGGCTTATGTTGTGGAGCCTCTGAAGGTCCATGTTCGTCGAATATTGGTTTCAGCACTTTTGTCCTATATCCTTAAACATTTCCTCATGTGGTAGTCAATATATTGTTGGACGTTCACTTTGGTCAGATCGAAGTCGAACCACTCCAACAGGAATAGAAACCAAGTAAAAATAAGTATAAAATAAAAATGTTAACTAACAAACAATTTCGAAAACTTAATACCGTACGGAAACTCACAAGTAGCGAAGAGAATAGCTGGTTTATTTTCGTCTCTCACAGTATCTTTCTCCAAGAAACGTAGTTTTGGGGAGCTTTAAATCGAGCTGTAGCTCCTATGGCTGTAGTAAACGCTGAATTATATTGTCCGACTTGACTTTGTCCATCATCTGATATCTCAATCCGGATACGGCCGTGAGCCTTAACGTACTTAGCCACCCCAGCCACGGGTGCGTCCTCGACCCTTCGATGTACTGGACTCACATGTGTAGCAGAGACTCCATCAAGGCCAGTTGTCCTTACT
>SKCR01010596.1:0-43803 GCA_019454045.1 Zanthoxylum bungeanum | reverse complement strand
TCGCGTTCTTGGAACCAACGTTTTGATGAGATCATAAAAGAATATGATTTCGTTCAAAACGAGGATGATCCTTGTGTATATAAGAAGGTTAGTGGGAGCACACTGATATTCATTGTCCTTTACGTTGACGATGTATTGCTAATTGGCAATGACATTCCAATGTTAACATCGGTGAAAGCTTGGCTTTCATTAAAATTCTCCAAGAATGATCTGGGAGAAGCAGCCTTTATTCTAGGAATAAAGATCCACCGGGATAGATCTAGAAAGCTGTTTGGACTCTCCCAGAGTACGTACATTGACAAAGTTTTGAAGAGATTCAACATGGATCATCCAAGAGGGGAATGTTGCCAGTGTCACATGGCGTCACTCTATCTAAGGACATGTATCCTAAAACTTAAGATGAGAGAGACAACATGAGTCGGAAATCATTCACCTCGGTAGGCAGATCGATCATGTATGCCATGATATGTACGCGACCTGATGTCTCATATGCTTTGAGCATGTGTAGTCACTATCAGGCCGATCCAGGTGATAGTCACTGGATGGCAGTTAAGAATATCCTAAAGTATCTTAGATGAACTAAGGATGCTTTCTTAATCTATGGAGATGGAGAACTTGAGGTAACTGGGTATACCGATGCAAATTTCCAAACAGATAAAGATGACTGCAAGTCGCAATCCGGGTACATATTTTATTTGAATAACGGAGCAGTAAGCTGGAAATCTTCCAAGCAAGAGTCTGTTGCTGATTCAACAACAGAGGCGGATTATATTGCTGCAGCTGAAGCAGCAAAAGAGGCAATTTGGATCCGAAAATTCCTAATTGGATTAGGAGTAGTTCCGTTACCAGCTGAGCCCGTTCCATTGTATTGTGACAATAACAGGGCTATAGTGCAGGCTAAGGAACTGCGGTCTCATCAACGATCCAAACATGTTCTTCGACGTTTCCATCTGATTCGTGAGATCATACATTGTGGCGATGTGAAGATCGAGAAGGTCGCATCAGAGGACAACATAGCAGATCCGCTGACGAAAGCTATTCCTCAGCAAAAGTTTGAGCGACATGTACACATTTCAGGTATTAGATGCTTGAGTGACTGGCTATAGGCCAAGTGGGAGATTGTTAGACAATTATGACCCATAACGTCACTATTTGTAAAAGACATTGTGGTTTTTGTAAAACTTAATTATGTAGCAATGAAATTACATTTTATCATTTTGTAATTTGATTACTTAATATATATAAATGATAAAAGTCCATATGATTAATTCCAGATTATAAGATATGAGACAGTATTAATCCATAAAGGTTTAATCATTAAATATCCCTAGTCGTAGTATTATCGAGACTGAACATCGATAATGCGGAAAAGACTAGTATCGCACTTGTGCGTGTTATGGAAGCGTAACTGCATAGTTCTCATATATTTAAGTATTGGATACTTATGCAAGTGTGATAGGAGGTTATGTTTACCGATGGTACGAAAGAGCTTCGCTCTGGATAGACCCCGTAAAATCCCATTGGTAGTATGACTATGTGTCTATGGGAATCCGCATCAGGGTAGGTGTATTTGGTCTTAACCTGAGACTTGCATCGCTAGTACTTGCGACAATCAATATGCTTTCGTTTTGGTCGTCCAGGACTTTAAAAGGTTCTGTGTACGCGTCTTCTGGATTTATTGAGAATGGTAGTGTATTGGATGTGATGTCAAGATGGAAGTATCACTTCAGTCATATGGAGATGATGATCACGCAGAGATACATAACTGGTACTCTAAATGGTTTCAACCATCGGGAAAATATGACAAGGTCATGATTATCCGATTTAAAGAGACTAGTTGCTGGTAATCTGATATATGCTTCGTACGGGGCAAACACTAATCCAGCCCCAGGCCTTGCATGTGACATCTGATACTGGATTGCTATACGTAATACTACGTATACTACGCCTGATATAGATTATATATTCCATTAAGAATATTTCTGGAGAATTGGGTAGGCACGGTGATTTGCTAGAAGCCAACCATGTCTCGTAAATCGGTAAAAATGTAGTACGAGGTATGTACGTGTTCGGATAGTCCGACGACCAGATTTACTGCCAACATATCCAGGGATCTCTTGGGTCGCTTCCCGAAGATTCACCAATGACGTATGATTCGAGCATAATTAATCTGGGATTAATTACGGAGAGATTTTATCTAGGATAAAATACTATTTGAAGAGAGATAACAATTAATTTGGAATTAATCGTTAAAATAATATATTCGATATATTAAACGAAATTAGATTTCGACGCGGAATTAAAATTAGATTTTAATTCAGGCAAACGAATTAATTTAGAATTAATTCACTAACGACGTGAATAGTAATTTTGCTTGGCATTATTATTTAATTAAATTTGATTTAATTACGTCGCAATAAAAGTTCGTTAATTCGGAATTAGAAAACTCGAGCCCAGGAGTGTTTGCGGGCCCACTCAAATTTCGAATCAAGTGGGGCCCACATGTCACATCATCATTTAATAATTAAATAATTAAATAATTAATTAATTAAATACAAATATATTAAATATATGTATTATATTTACAATAAATATCAAACACATATATATTTATGATATTAGTCAAATATCTCAATTTGATAATTAATTAATGTGTATTTGAATTAATCAATCATTAAATGCAAATACACAAAAATTAGGAATGACTATGAGGTCCCTACACACGTATTTTACGTTTAACCTTTAAACGACTTTATAAATAATCAATATTATTTATAAATGTTGCCTTAGTGCTCTACGAGTATATTTCATTAATGAGACTCTCTAGATTCAAGCATATCCGTCACTAAATCTAATTTAGTATCCATAATTTATCCAACCGTAAATTATGACGATCACGGATATAAACTCGCTAAATCATACAGGTCGAAGTCATAGCAAATGTATAATTCTTCCATCACAGGTATCCAGATATATCCCAGAGATATAGATATAAACGTCAAATCTTTATAGGGATTATCCCGTCGACGTCTCTATTAGCAATCTCAAAAAGAATATTTAGAACAAATTTCTAAATTATACCACAGGCCCATGGTTTGTATATGATTGCTAATCATATGGACTACCTATGCTCTGATACATAGAATTGACAGATCTTATCTCGATACACACATGACACACTGAGGATCTATCCACACCTAACGAACAGGCGGAGGTCTGATCTAAATAGATCGGTTACGTGACTGCCATCTAAGTGTGGAAGATGTCTCATGTGCCCACAGCGGTATCTCAAGTCGAAGAATCACATGTGCTACTCAACCCGATAAGATTCTTATTGACGTTGGTGTACCATCAATTAAGAATCTTTGGTGATTCGTTCATTGTTTATATGCTATAAACACCTACACGTCTATACTAGTTTCCAAGACTTATGGTTCATTGAGAAACCATTGGAATCATATATTCCAGTATAGGACATGTACCAGTCTCAACGGGTTTACTATACTGACCAAGTAGTGAAAATCTTGACCAGGAACTGTATGAGAATGACAACGTCATGATACAACTCAAAGTCAGTTGCGACGCTTTTCAACAGCATCATGACTAGTCATTCCAAGGTCATTACGTCTTTATCGTATTAAAAGATATATTATATTATAGAAACTGCATATATTATTCATAATAATAACATTTTACAGAAGTATTCTCAAAGAAATACAACCGAGAATTGGCGCTCTTAGCACCAACCCCAACAAAAAACTCCCACTTGCTCTAGTGCCAATAACGATTGTATCTAATACCTATCGACTCCACGTGTTTATAAAATAACTTCGGAGGTATGGCCTTCGTCAGCGGGTCTGCTACATTATCTTCACTCGTTACCTTGCACATGACAATATCCTCTCGCGACACAATCTCTCGAATGATGTGGTAGTTGTGTTCCACATGCTTCGACTTCTGATGCGCCCTCGGTTCCTTTGCTTGCGCAATGGCTCCAGTATTATCACAGTATAACGAAATCACATTCTCGATACATGGGACAACTCATAATTCTGTGATAAAGTTCTTTATCCACACAGCCTCTTTTGCAGCTTTAGAAGCTGCAATATATTCCGGCTCAGTGGTGGAATCTGCTGTTGATCCATATTTGGAACTCTTCCAACAAACTGCACATCCGTTAAGGGTAAATACGAATCCATATGTAGATTTTCTATCATCGGGATCCGATTGGAAATCGAAATCTGTATACCCGTTAACTTGCAGTTTGTTTCCTCCATAAATTATTAAGATACTTTAGGATATGTTTAATGGCCATCCAATTGTCATTACCTGGATTGGACTGATATCGACTAGTTACGCTAACAGCAAAACTGATATCAAGCCTCGTACATAACATGGCATACATTATGCTACCCAAACACGAAGCATAAGGTTGAGTAGACATTCTAACCTTCTCACCTTCTGTTTGTGGACTCATCTTCTTTGAAAGATGAATCCCATGTCTGAACGGTATGTTTGCTGTCTTACAGTTACCAAAATCATACCGTTCCAATATCTTATCTATCTACGTTGATTGGGATAACCCAATCACCTTCCCTTGTCTATCTCTATAGAGTTTTATCCCTAAAACATAGGAAGCTTCTCCCAGGTCCTTCATGGAGAAATTCTTACAGAGGTACGCTTTGACGCTTTGTAACATACCTAAATAATTCCCAATGATTAGGATGTCATCAACATATAGGACTAAAAATACGACCATGCTCCCACTGGCCTTCTGATACACACAGGATTCTTCTGAATTCTTGAGAAAACCAGACGATCTAATAATCTCATCAAATCGAAGATTTCAACTTCGTGAAGCTTGTTTAAGTCCATAAATGGACTTCTTAAGCATACATACCACACTCGAGTTTTCGCTGGATACAAAACCTTCCGGCTGTTCCATATAGATTTCTTCATCAAGAAATCCATTTAGAAAATCCGTTTTGACATCCATTTGCCAAATCTCGTAGTCATGATATCCAGCTATAGAAAGCAAAATCCGAAAAGACTTTAGCATTGCTACTGGTGAAAACATTTCATCGTAGTCGACGCTAGGTCGGTAAGTGTAACCTTTTGCTACCAGTCGGGCCTTGTAAGTTTCAACCTTACCGTCAGGCCCGCGTTTCCTTTTGTAAACCCATTTACAACAGATAGGAACAATTCCTTCGGGAAATGGAACCAAGTCCCAAACATGATTCTCATGCATTGAGTCTAACTCGGATTTCATGGAACTTTGCCATTTCACAAAGTCGATGTCTAACATCAATTCTCTATAGATGAAATGATCAGTATATTCTACTAAGAGAACATCTAGACCATTTTCTTGTATCAAATACAAGCGTTCAAGAGGTCTAGATACCATTTTTGACCTACAGAGTGTGTGTGTTAAAGGTCTTTCATCAACTTGAACTTCAGGTTCTTCCGTTGGTTCGTTGTTTTCAGGTTGGACTTGACGCGTTCGAACGTTCTTACGAAATTTCAGATTTTTTCCTTCGCGTTTGTCAGACGTTCAAACGCTCTTACGTATTTTTCATCAAGTTCAACCTGTCTATGATTACCACCTTCTGACAAAAATTCTTCTTTTAGAAATTTTACGAAGCGAGCTACGAACACATTTTCATGCTCAATATCATAGATCAGATATCCCCTCGTATTCGAAGGATATCCGACAAACCTAAAATTTTTCCCTCGAGGCGAAAGCTTATCTTGCTGAGTCACCCTGACATAGGCAGGACAACCCCAAACCTTAATGTAACTAAGATTTGGTCTCCTACCGAACCATATCTCATACGGAGTCATATGAACATCTTTTGAAAGAATCTTATTCAAAAGATGTGCAGCCGTTAAAAGAGAGTAGCCTCATAAGTAATAGGGTAAATTTGTGAAACTCAACATCGATTCGACCATATCCAATAAAGTCTGATTTCTTCACTCAGACACTCCATTATGTTGTTGAGTACCTGGAGGAGTATTTTGAGCGAGAATCCCATTCTCCTTCATATAATCCATGAACTCACTGTTCATATATTCACCGCCTCGATCGGATCGAAGGCATTTAATATATTGACCGGTTTGTTTTTCTACTTCATTTCAGAACTCTTTGAACTTTTCAAAGGTTTCCGATTTATATCGCATCAAATAGACATAACCGTACCGTGATAGATCATTGGTAAAGGTAACGAAGTAAGAATAACCACTGTGAGTAGTCTGACTTAGTGGACCACATACATCAGAATGTACGAGTTCCTATAAGTTAGTGGCGCGGTGTCCAACACCAGAAAATGGGGCTTTGGTCATCTTACCCTGAATGCACGATTCATAAGTTGGATAGGATTCAATGGTGAGATCTGGTATCAAACCATTCATAACCAATTGGGTAAGGCGTTTAACGCCTATATGACCTAGTAGCATATGCCAAAGTTCAGTATTATTAATTATAGGTAAACTACGTTTATTAACTCCGGTGTTTAAAATATCTTTTGAAGTTTTGAATGTATAATGACCAAGCTTATTTGGACAACAAAGGATCTGAATATTAAATTTATCAAAGAAATACAAAGAAGAGTTCTTAATATTAATACGAAAGCCTTCTGTATCCAATACAAAAAGTGATATAATATTAGCTACACATCCAGGTACAAAATAACAATCATTTTACAAAAGTGTCCCTTTCAGCAAATGAATCTCGCATACTCCCACTGCAACTGAATCCAGTGAGTCTCCACTTCCGAACCGCAACTGCATCTCTCCAGGCTTTAGTTTCGTACTTTCCTTCAGCACCTGCAAAGAATTGCAAATGTGAATGGGACAAGCAAAATCTAAAATCCAGGTGGAAGTAACGGCTTCACAAGCCAAAGATATATCAATAACTGGAAAAATAAATGTACCTGATGTCGATGCTCTCTCTCTCCTCAGTTGAGCAATGTAGTCAGGACAGTTCCTTTTCCAGTGCCCGACTTTGCTGCAGTGATGGCACTTGTCTTCAGAAGCCCTCTTGGGCTTCGCTATCTTTGCCTGTGGTTGAGGACCGAAACCCTTCTTCTTCTTCCCTTTCTTCTTCTTTCCCTTTGACCAAGTCTGGGAAGAAGCAGATAGAGAAGTAGGTCTTGGAGGGCGAGTCGGTACTCCCTTCTTGAGGTCCTCTTCTACCGTGAGTAACATCCTATACAGCTCTTGGTAAGTGCAGACAATCCCATTCATGTTGAAGTACATCATAAACTAGCAATAAGAAGCTGGGATCGAACTAAGAATGACACTCCTACCGAGAATGTCATTGAGAATGACATTATGTTGCCTCAATTGATCGATCAAATCGATCATCTGAAGAACATGCGGGCTAATAGCTTGCCCCTCATCCAATCGCGCATGGAACAGTTCCATTGCGACCTTATGAACAACAACTTGTTCTTGGTTCTCAAACGATTCTCTTAATCGTGTCATCATAGTATAAGCATCTGACATGCCATAATATTGTTTCTTGAGTCCCGGTGAAAGAGAACTTAAGATGTATGATTTAACTTTTAAATCATCATCCTTCCAAGCTTGGAAGACTTCGCGTTCTTCCGGTGTAGCGTCCTCTGCCACAGTAAGGGGCAGTGGACCCTCAAGAACATATCTCAACTTCTCAGAATCGAGGATAATCCTCAAATCCAAATCCCAATCAGCGAAGTTATCAGCGCCTTTAAGTTTGTTCGCATCAAGCATACGCGCAAAATGATTAGTTGATGGTGCCGCCATCGCAAATCTATCATATAGATCACGAAAAACGATTGGCAGAAATTTAAGCAGTTTCATACAATATCATAAGCATAAATTAGATCATGGATTTTTAATCTAAAAATGACCCTCCAACTAAATAATGTAATACTGTAATCTCCAAACAGAATACAAAGATTTAATAATTAAATTAAATACAAATATTGAAAAGTGGATCCCATGAATATACACAGCAGATGCACGGTCTCGCCTATGTATATTCATCAGGTAGACAACTCATTTGTCAATCACTCACTAGTGACTCCTGGGTTTCCATTCCTGGTCGTTTCTCGTTGTGACTGCTAAGGCAGGCCCACAAGGAGACGTACCAAAGTTAAACTCGTCAATGATAAACTCAAGCTACTTGCGTAACCCTGACAGCTGGGGCACGTTCAGGATTGCGCTTTCGCTTGAATTTATCTAGTATCTAATATACATCTGGTATAAACAAATCTCTATCGGCTACACCCTCACAGTAAAGACACTGTCTCAGATGTAGTCACGGAGAAATATTTATAAATCGTATTGATAAGACGGACCATCTAACATGCATCAAATACATAATTACTCCGCTAAGTGTCATACCTTATTTTTATCAAATACATGACTAATATGAAACACATAATCATGCCTCTACAATATCAATATCTTCAATTTGTCAAAATCTCATAACTTAGAATTTGGGTTTAGTTTCATTACCTTATTTTTGTTGGATCCTCATCTCTTCCATTAAGTTCCATTGATACCAAGGCTCATTTGCTTCTCCCTCTCTTCTCTTATTTCTTTCTTTTTCTTCTTTTCTCCTTTTCTTCCTCTCATTCTTCTTCTTCTTCTTCTTCTTCTTCTTCTTCTTCTTATTTCATTCACTTTCCCTCAAGTTTCTTATTTCTCTTTATTTCCAAATTTTTTGTGATGAGTGAATAGTGAACCCTTTATATAATGGGGGGTCATATGATATTTGGAAATATGGATAAAAGTGTTGAAAAATCTAGAAAGCTTGAGATTTCTCCATTTAACCCAGAATTCACTATTCATCCGACTTTTGACTTTCCTTTTTGACCTACTTCTGTTCCAAATTTGGGAAACTCTTCAACGCAGAAGTTGTAGGTCTCGATCTCAGCTTTCTAACCATATATAATTGAAAAATATCGGAGTTTATAGGAAAAAATTACGCCATAAATACCATGGGCTAACTAAAGGGGAACACCATACAGTCTCGTCCCGGGACTTAGAGGAATTTACCGATTGTCCTCAAAGTCATTCCATGAGTATATTTGAGTCTCAATATGATTTATTCTATGTGCCTTCGTCCCTTTCGTAACAGTATAGTTGTATACAGTAGAAAAACCATCGGTCGTTACAGAATCTGATTCCGTAAGTGTGTTTCTTAATCCGTTTCTAATCTAGTTTATCTGATGATAAATCATCACAGGAACCACAAGTTTCATCAGCAAAGAAAAGAAGATTTGTGAAATTCCTATAACAGCGAGTGGACCTCAGTTCTCAAATTGATTTTATCAAGTGTTGAATTCAGACTTACTTTTCAGTTTTAAGGAGTTAGCCATTTTGTTATCAGTTATTTTTTATTCAGCATATTTGAGAAATGATTTAAGTTACATTTAAGGAAGAAATAATTTTTTGAACATGTTTTATGTTTTTCATGGAATGGGGGAAAAACCCACCCCAGTATGTAACTTATACATAGATGAAATTGATGGACAGAGGACATGTGCACATGTAGAGGACTGGGGGGACAGCGATACGTAACGCACCCAGATCCTAGAGCAGGGCTAGGGTGACAGCGACACATAACGCCCGTAGACCCTAGTTTCAGAGCTTGAGTGGTATCATAGATCCGCACCCCCGGTTCTAGTTTTTGGCTTGGGGGACGGCGATACGTAACGCCCCAAGACCACCAGTTTTAGGGAAAGTAGTGGCATGCTTTGGGGGACGGCGATACGTAACGCCCCAAAGTCTTGGATTTACACTGCTGGCTCCAATTAGGCGTATAGGGGGACGGCGATACGTAACTCCCTCATACGTCAACCTCATACGTCAAGGTTTTCAGATACAGAGCATCTCATAGTTATCAGATTTTCAAAACACCGTTTTTAGAAATCAGATTTTTGAAATAGTTTTCAGAAATCAGAGTTTCAAAAGTAGTTTTCAGAAAGACGAGTTTTATAAAAGAGATTTCAGATGAAGTTTTCATAAAAGAGTTTTCATATAAAGATATTTCTGGAACTAGGGTTTTGGAACTAAAAGTTTTTACATCACTTTTCAGTTTTTGTCCTTTCACTTAGATCGTATACCGATCTAACCCCCACTCTAGTTTCCTTATCTTATAGGTTTCTTGGAGGACGAGCTCGAGAGGAAGGATACTGTTGCAGTACTAGAGTATGGAGTCCACCAGTCCAAGTTAAGAGTAAAAAGTACATTTGGAGTCAGTCAGAGTCAAATAATAGTCTTGTATTAGTATTCTGAGTTAAATGTAGTCATTGTAAAAATATTTGTTTTTTTGTATAAAATTATTGAAATTAAGTTGGTATGTTAAGTTGAAAGGGTAGGCCACAGTCTCATATATTCAATATATATTTAAATAAAGAAGCAATGATTAGTAAATAAGTAGTTATCAGAGTTAAAGGCTTATGGGGTTAGTACGGTCTATCCCCTGCCGGTAACGTCTCCCAGATCGGAGATGTTACAGTTATGCCTTCTTATGTACCTACCTCACACCCGATTGAGCCAACAACCGTGGGGAGTGTAGGCACTGCATTTTTGCATGAAGCCCGATGATGAGTCTCGTATGGAGGAACTACTTAAAAATTACGGAAATAGCGGGAAACAAATGCTGGAAGGAAAGAAAGCCTCCAACAATTAGCACCACAATAGATTCAAACTGGCTAACCCGCCACGGATTCGATCAGTTTCTGTTTCAAACCTTAGCCTCGGCCCAAAACCCCTGCAACCCACAAAGCCCACCATGCACGCCCAAAGCCCACCATGCACGCCCAAGCCTTCCCAAATAAAATATTCCCATGAAAAACACATGTCAAAATCCTTCAAATCACCTTCCAATTTAACAAGATTTAAAATATCATCCTCACCAAATTTACAAAAATTCTTGTCCTAAATAATTTAAGAGCATATCTCCCAAATTTGCATGATTTATTTCCTTGATTGGGAGATCCTTTGTCACTATAAATTGAAGACCAAAACACACACAAACCCTTGACACTTTCTAAGACATACACGATAAAAAAATAAAAATAAAAAGCCCTAGCTCACTTCTCTTACACACTTTACACGGCACTTGCACACCTTTTAGAGACTCACGAAAATCACAATGCCCTCTTTCTTCTCTCTCAATCTTAGACCACTCGACAAACACACTTTTGAATCCTTGGACACTTTCTCTCAACCTACATAGCTCTCCTTCAAACACACACACTGCTCCCCTTCAAACACACACACACGGTAACTCATCAACAAAATTAAGCCCTCCACCAAAAGCAGTGAACAACCGACACAACAAAACTACAAAGCCACAAGCAGCCACCTAGATGTGGGCGTGAGAAAAGAAGCAGCAAAAGAAAAAAAACAAAAAAGAAAGAAAACAACAACAAAAAACCAGAACCGAAAAAAAGAAGGAAAAGTTCTGAGCGCGTAAAAAAAAGAATAAAAAAGAAGAAAAAAGGCAAAGAGAAGCCAAGATTTTGAGAGAGAGCAGTCAGTGCCGAGAAACAGAAGCAGCCGAATGTTTGAGAAATAGCAGTCAGTGCCGAGAAGAAGAAACAGCCCCCAAAACCAGTCCAAAAAATCACCTAAAAATAGTCCATGAAACCCTAAAAACTGTCCCAAAAAAGTCCCTAAAATCATCCAAAAAACATTCCCAAAAGGCACCAAAAAACTATCCCAAAAACCACCAAAAACAATAGCAAAAACAGCAAAAATAGCAGCCCAAAAATAGCAAAAACAACAAGCAGAAACAGCAAAACAGTGAGCAGAAATAGCGAATCAACAAACCAGGAAAAATGCGAGTTTTAATCCTTCTAGCGACGGCCTAACGCACTTCCGAGAAAACTACTTAAAAGGTAAGACCTGAGAGCACCTTTTACTATATTTATTTTTTTCTGGACGCGGCATGTCTGGTTGGACGTGAAATACGTTCAATCGTGTATACGAGGCTCATCATCGGGCTTCATGTAAAAATACAGTGCCTACAGGGAGCTTGGGATCATTAGGACCCAACGAATACGACACCACTCCAACCCACTCGGAGGAAGAAAACTAGTCATATTGTAAAAGAGTAGGTCGACCCTAGTCGATCCCTCCAACATTGGACTTTGTCAATCTGGATATAGACATAGAGTCTACCATCACCAATGCTAAACTGGACCAGTTTAAGAAGAGATTCAATATTCTCGAGGAAGTGGGCCTAAGCTTTCTAGAATAAGATGATCTGGCGTGTCGGCCAAACAGTGGTTAAATTTCCCTCTACACGGCCTTTTTTGACATGGAACTGCGTTTGCCCATGCAAGGATTTTTTCCAACTGGCTGTTATTTACCTGACCCCATGCCAGTTCATCTTGAATGGATTGAGGGTGTTATCTGGACTCTATGTATTTTGGAGTCAAGCCAAGCTAGGAGAACCATCAGCTGAAAATATAAAAAGGTTGTACCGAATGAACACCAACATGAAGCAATATAAGGGTTGGTACTACTTGTACCTGTATGCTGGAGGTAAGTCCTTGGTTACAAACCTCCCAGTCACCAATAAGAACCTCAATACACCACCACTTAGAAAATTCCAAAAGCCAACTGCCCAAACTTTACAAACTCCAACCTCTTCACCGAGGCCCTATAAAAGATGTCTCAACCTGGTCAGGCACGAGGGTGGGGAGCACCTTGAGGTGGGTCCTCGAAAAATACCATTGCCTCATGTGACTAGGCTCTGGCGACTTCTACATTCAAAAAGGGGGCAGTCCATACTTTGGGAGTGATCGATCTCCGGAGAGTGCAACGGAAGACATGGTTCACCTCATAATGACCTTCAACTATCTGGCCTAGCTTGTTGCGTGATTTTTCTTACCGCAGGCACACAATGTCTAGTTCTAGTAAAAGATAAGTAAAAGTGTCGAACTAACAGGGATTGAAATCAAATTCGCACTAAGTACTATAATTAATAAACATAACTTTATTTAGAAAGTAATTTAAATTAAACTAAATTAAATTTAAAATCTAAATAAGTGAGAAGTCAAAACATTTAATTAAGAAAGACCAGGATGAGATAAATTATAGAGTCTGATTTCACCCAACTATCCCATATGTATTTGTTATTCAAATCAATTATTACTCAATTTCCTAATTTATAACCCAAGAATCCTAAATTATTCTACCTTCCTCTCTGAGTACCGAGTGAAAATATTATTAATTATTGATTTCGATATCCCTATAAAAATCTAGTAATTAATAATTGATTACGCTATGTGATTTTCTGTTAACGACTTCAAAGGAATTATAGGTCTCCCAAACTCTATAAAATTCAGAGGTTATATTTTATAGATCCCATTTAAAATCTCATCTCCCGAGCGATAGATTCTAAATATGGAATCATCTAATTTATGTTAAGCAAACCAAAAGGATTAAACATAAGAAAATACAAATTAACTGAATTAAAACTTCACAATAATTAATTGGCAATCAAACACATAGGTTCAAGCATAGGCTACATCATCATCTAGAATAATAAAATTAGTTCATGAACAAATAGAAAAATAATGAAATCTAAGTCAAGAACATATTGGACATCATTAGCGTTCAATAAAAAAAAGAAAATAGAGGATAAAACTCGAATCGAATCCTTCGTCTTCAGACGTCACCGCCTTCGTCTCCTCTTCTTGCTCTTCAAAGTCGCGCATACAGACCAAGTATTTTCCGAAACAGAACCATGTCGATAGAGTAGCGGGTTGGTCCACTGTAGCTAGACAAGACCTTATACAAGCGCCACAAAGGTTTTAAAATCTTAAAACATACAAGTACCGTGGTAGATATATATATCATATCGTATGAAAAGAAAAAATCAAATATATTTTGTTTAAAAGGAAAATTATTTGAAAACAAGCTCCTTAAAATATTTTCCAATAAACAAATAGCCAAGAACATTCATTCACATGTCAGACACATCATATAACAAATAACAAATTTGTCATCCATTTGCAAAACCTCACAATTACAAACAGTAACATCATATCACACTCTTGTTCTAAAGAAGTCATATATTGTATCTACATATATTTATAAATTCAGCAACCATTGACAAATAACTCATACATCGAGATACCATATCATTATATAACACACAGGCCTCCGAATTTTTATATAGACATACCGTATCAAAATCATATTCTGCCAATTATAATGCATAGTTGTACCAAATCACTCAAACCTGTGGCTTTGACCAACCCAAACCCGTGGGGGTTGATATGGCTAAACTTATGCATATATTGTCTAAGCATGATTCTAACTCACTATAACCATAACATGCAAACAATTAACCATATTCAAGTATTCATCACATGAAACTTACCTGGTCTTGAGAATACTCCTGATCCTAGAACATTTGTCAAAACAAATTACGAACGCTATTAGAATCCCAATTTTCTAGAATTCTTGACTCAAATAACAACAAACTTCTAGATCTTTTGGGGACACCGAAATCAAGTCCGTTTTCAATGATTTCAATTTCATTACTCTAAAAGCATCTAAATATACAAAGTTATCACATCAGATTCACTTTCTGACCCAAAACCCAAAAATTCCTTGAAAAGTTTAAAAACATCACAAACGGATCCGGGACCTTTCGGATCTATCTCGTTCCTTCCAAGACTAGTCAATTACTCCTAATACATCATAATATATAATTCCAGGACAACTAGACAACTAAAATAGTCACATTATTCCTTTTTGGAAAATCTTCCTCAAAAGCTCCTGAAATGCTACGGAAGGATCCTAGACCCTCAGAAACTTTCGAAAACCATCCAAACAATATCATATCATCAAAATTAATATGGTTAATTTATCAAATAATGAGATGCATCATTCATTTATCAAAGTGTTTGTTTCATATCTCATATTATAAATTATCTTATTTTACCATTGATTACTTATGTGCCTTCAGAATTAGTGTATGAGTATCATACACAAGAGAATTTAAGAATGAAATTAATAAACTAAAATTGTCCATAGAGAGCAAACAAAACGGGTACTTTATTTGTGGTTTATCTATAGTTGTGATTCATTCTATAGTTTTATGGCGACCTTGATCTGGGATCATCCATGTGGTGACATGAGAATGGAGTCACCTTATATGATGTGATCATATATGACTAAACCTAGATAGAAATGAGTTTCTTATAATGTCCGTTAAATAAAGAAATTCATTTCAATCTACTAGATGGTCATATATGGATTGATCTGAATCCTGAGTTTACTACGAACTCATGTATGGAACGCTATGTCTTTTGATTTACAAAGATGAGGCTGGTGTAGTAATCCCGATAAATAGCTACGTACTTTGGGGACATGGTTTGGTGTGTAGCTGGGAACGTTTTGAAAGGGTTTTATAGCGGAAATCCGGTAACGCAGCAGAATAGTAGAAAATCAAAATTTTCCGATTTCAAAAATTTTTATCGAATTAATTAAATAAACTTATTTATTTAATTATCCAATTATCAAATTATGAAATATTACACGACAAATCATATTTTTGTGTAATTACCGAATTACCCCTAAACATTGCATTTTGTTCATTTTAGTCCGAAATTGTTCGAAATAATTTTGGATGATTCTAAATTATTACCAATATGAATTTAACATGTCCTACATATCAAAATTTAATCTGCAACAAAAACCCCAAAAATAAGTTCCAATGCCGTGAGCCCCTAATGGTGGGCATAATGTGCATTTTGCACTTTATATGTTCAAAACACATTAAGAAAAAATCCAATCAACCCAATATTTTACATGCATAATATACACATCCAAATACACAACATAAATGAAAAGCCCCAAATTTGGAAGTGGTCTAAAACCCTAATTGTTCAATTTCATCAAATTGGACAAATTAAACCAAATTAGTAAAATCCAATACTTCAATCACGTTTCTTCCATTACAACCAAGCCTCACCACAATGAAACAAATATAGAACAAATTTAGGTCATTTAAGAGTGGGTCAATAACTCTATATTAGCAACAAGTCTCTCAAACCATCAAAAGAAAGCTTACTAACATATTAGAAGCATTCTTTGAACTTAATACATGCATATCCCTATTCTCAAACATCCATAAAACAAAAACACAAAGAATAAAGAATATAAATACATGAGAACATCACAAGATGAAGCCATTAACAAGAGGAACATTTTTCTCTCTAATGGCTAGTTGGAAATACTCACATAAATCCAAGCTTTCTAAGATTTTCTTCTTCTTTTTCTCAAGGTTCTTTTGCTTTCTTTCAATGGAGTTTTTAGGTGCGTGTTTGACTTAATCAAACCATAAATGAAAACAAAACAATATATACCCAAAACTTTATGCCTTGGCCGAATTTGGTAGCTTGTAAAATATCATGATATTTTCAATTTTTGTTTCATTTAATGCTTTTTATCAACTTGCATTTTTAATCATCAAACCATTTACTGAATTAAAGTAAGTCAACAAAAGCAACTAAGTCATTTAATGAAATATCATAACCTTAAAATATCTATACTTTAATTAATTTAATCATTTAACAATAATTAATTAATTAATTAATTAAATATAAATATTTTAAATATATGTATTATATTTACAATAAATATCAAATACATATATATTTATGATATTAGTCAAATATCTCAATTTGACAGTTAATTAATGTGTATTTGAATTAATCCATCATTAAATGCAAATACACAAAAATTAGAAAATGACTATGAGGTCTCTACACATGTATTTTACGTTTAACCTTTAAACGACTTTATAAATAATCAATATTATTTATAAATGTTGCCCTAGTGCTCTACGAGTATATTTCATTAGTGGGACTCTCTTTATTCAGGCATATCCGTCAAGAAATCCAATTTCGTGTCCATAATTTATCCACCCGTAAATTATGACGATCACAGATAAACTCGCTGAATCATACAGGTCGAAGTCATGGCAAATGTATAATTCCTTCGTCACAGGTATATTATATTATAGAAACTGCATATATTATTCATAATAATAACGTTTTACATAAGTATTCTCAAAGAAATACAACCGAGAATTGGCGCTCTGAGCACCAACCCTAACAAAAATTTCCCACTTGCTCTAGTGCCAATAACGATTGTATCTAATACCTATCGACTCCACGTGTTTATCAAACAACTTCGGAGGTATGGCATTCATAAGTGGGTCTGCTACATTATCTTCACTCGGTACCTTGCACATGAAAATATCCCCTCGCGACACAATCTCTCAAATGATGTGGTACTTGCGTTCCACATGCTTCGACTTCTGATGTGCCCTCGGTTCTTTTGCTTATGCAATGGCTCCAGTATTATCACAGTATAACGGAATCGCATTCTCGATACTTGGGACAACTCCCAATTCTGTGATAAAGTTCTTTATCCACACAGCCTCTTTTGTAACTTCAAAAGCTGCAATATATTCCGCCTCAGTGGTGGAATCTGTTGTTGATCCCTGTTTGGAACTCTTCCAACAAACTTCACCTCAGTTAAGGGTAAATACGAATCCAGAAGTAGACTTTCTATCATCGGGATCCGATTGGAAATCGGAATCTGTACACCCGTTAACTTGCAGTTCGTTTCCTCCATAAATTATTAACTTATCCCTAGTACCTTTAAGATACTTTAGGATATGTTTAATGGCCATCCAATGGTCATTACCTGGATTGGACTAATATCGACTAGTTACGCTAACAACGAAATTGATATCAGGCCTCATACATAACATGGCATTCATTATGCTACCCAAACACGAAGCATAAGGTTGGTTAGACATTCTAATCTTCCCATCTTCTGTTTGTGGACTCATCTTCTTTTAAAGATGAATCCCATGTCTAAACGGTATGTTTGATGTCTTACAGTTACCTAAATTATACCGTTCCAAGATCTTATCTATGTACATTGATTGGGATAACCCAATTAGCTTCCTTTGTCTATCTCTATAGAGTTTTATCCCTAAAACATAGGAAGCTTCTCCCAGGTCCTTCATGGAGAAATTCTTACAGAGGTACGCTTTGACGCTTTGTAACATACCTAAATCATTCCCAATTATTAGGATGTCATCAACATATAGGACTAAAAATACGACCATGCTCCCACTAGCTTTCTAATACACACATGATTCTTCCGAATTCTTGAGAAAACCAGACGATCTAATAATCTCGTCGAATCAAAGATTCCAACTTCGTGAAGCTTGTTTAAGTCCATAAATGGACTTCTTAAGCTTACATACCATACCTGAGTTTTTGCTGGATGCAAAACCTTCCGGCTGTTCCATATAGATTTCTTCATCAAGAAATCCATTTAGAAAAGTCGTTTTGACATCCATTTTCCAAATCTCGTAGTTATGATACGCAGCTATAAAAAGCAAAATCCGAATAGACTTTAGCATTGCTACTGGTGAAAAAGTTTCATCGTAGTCGACGCCAGGTCGCTGCGTGTAACCTTTTGCTACCAGTCGGGCGTTGTAAGTTTCAACCTTACCGTCAGGCATGTGCTTCCTTTTGTAAACCCATTTACACCCGATAGGAACATTTCCTTCGGGAAGCGGAACCAAGTCCCAAACTTGATTCTCATGCATTGAGTCTAACTCGGATTTCATGGCACATTGCCATTTCACCGAGTCGATGTCCAACATCGATTCATTATAGGTGAAATGATCAGTCTATTCTACTAAGAGAACATCTAGACTCTTTTCTTGTATCAAATACAAGCGTTCAAGAGGTCTAGATACCCTTTCTGACCTACGGAGTGTGTGTGTTGAAAGTCCTTCATCTACTTGAACTTCAGGTTCCTCCGTTGGTTCGTTGTTTTCAGGTTGGACTTCATCAAGTTTAACCTGTCTATGATTACCACCTTCTGACAAAAATTCTACTTCTAGAAATTTTACGAAGCGAGCTACGAACACATTTCCATGCTTAGTATCATAGAACAGATATCCCCTCATATTCAAAGGATATCCGACAAACCTAAACTTTTGCCCTCGAGGCGAAAGCTTATCTTCCTGAGTCACCCTGACATAGGCAGGACAACCCCAAACCTTAATGTAACTAAGATTTGGTCTCCTACCGAACCATATCTCATACAGAGTCGTAGAAACAGCTTTTGAAAGAATCTTATTCAAAAGATGTGCAGCTGTTAAAAGAGAGTATCCCCATAAGTAATAGGGCAAATATGTGAAACTCAACATCGATCTGACCATATCCAATAAAGTCTGATTTCTCCTCTCAGACACTCTATTGCGCTGTGGAGTACCTGGTGGAGTATATTGAGCGAGAATCTCATTCTCTTTCATATAATCCATGAACTCACTGCTCATATATTCGCTGCATCGATCGGATCGAAGGCATTTAATATATTGACCAGTTTGTTTTTCTACTTCATTTCGGAACTCTTTGAACTTTTCAAAGGTTTCTGATTTATGTCGCATTAAAAAGACATAACCGTACCGTGACAGATCATCGGTGAAGGTAACGAAGTACTAATAACCACTGTGAGCAGTCTGACTTAGTGGACCACATGCATCAGAATGTACGAGTTCCAGTAAGTTAGTGGCACGGTGTCCAACACCAGAAAATGGGGCTTTGGTCATCTTACCCTGAATACACTATTCACAAGTTGGATAGGATTCAATAGTGAGATCTGGTATCAAACCATTCCTAACCAATTGGGTAAGGCGTTTAACCCCTATATGACCTAGTCGTATATGCCAAAGTTCAATATTATTAATTACAGGTAAACTATGTTTATTAATTCCAGTGTTTAAAATATCTTTTGAAGTTTGAAATGTATAATGACCATGCTTATTTGGACAACAAAGGATCTGAATATTACATTTATTATACAAATACAAAGAAAAGTTCTTAATATTAATACGAAAGCCTTCTAAATCCAATACAAAAAGTGATATAATATTAGCTACACATCCAGGTACAAAATAACAATGATTTAACGAAAGTGTCTCTTTCAGCAAAGGGATCTCACATACTCCCACTGCAACTGCATCGAGTGAGTCTCTACTCCCGAACCGCAACTGCATCTCTCCAGGCTTCAGTTTCCTACTTTCCTTCAGCACCTGCAACGAATTGCAAATATGAATGGGACAAGCAGAATCTAAAATCCAGGTGGATGTAACGGCTTCACAAGCCAAAGATATATCAATAACTGGAAAAATAAATGTACAAGATGTCGATGCTATCTCTCTCCTCAGTTGAGCAATGTGGTCAGGACAGTTCCTTTTCCAGTGCCCGACTTTGCTGCAGTGATGGCACTTGTCTTCAGAAGCCCTCTTGGGCTTTGCTATCTTTGCCTGTGGTTGAGGACCGAAACCCTTCTTCTTCTTCCATTTCTTCTTTTTTCCCTTTGAGCAAGTTTGGGAAGAAGTAGAAAGAGAAGTAAGTCTCGGAGGGCGAGTCGGTACTCCCTTCTTGAGGTCCTCTTCCACCGTGAGCAACATCCTATGCAGCTCTTGGTAGGTGCAGACAATCCCGTTCATGTTGAAGTACATCACAAACTGGCGATAAGAAACTGTGAGCAAACTAAGAATGACATCCTACCGAGATTGTCATTCAGAATGAGATTATGTTGCCTTAATTAATCGATCAAATCGATCATCTGAAGAACATGCGGGCTAACAGCTTGCCCCTCATCCAATCGTGTATGGAACAGTTCCATTGTGACCTTTTGAACAACAACTTGTTCTTGGTTCTCAAACGATTGTCTTAATCGTGTCATCATAGTATAAGCATCTGACATGCCATAATATTATTTCTTGTGTCCCGGTGAAAGCGAATTTAAGATGTATGATTTAAATTTTAAATCATCATCCTTCCAAGCTTGGAAGACTTCGCGTTCTTCCGGTGTAGCGTCCTCTGGCACAGTAATGGGCAGTGGACCCTCAAGAACATATCCCAACTTCTCGGAATCAAGGACAATCCGCAAATCCAAATCCCAATTGGTGAAGTTATCAGCGCCTTTAAGTTTGTTCGCATCAAGCATACGCGAACTGATTAGTTGATGGTGCCGCCATCGCAAATCTATCATATAGATCACGAAAAACGGTTAGCAGAAATTTAAGCAGTTTCATACAATATCATAAGCATAAACTATATCATGGATTTTTAATCTAAAAATGACCCTCCAACTAAATCATGCAATACTGTAATCCCCAAACAGAATACAAAGATTTAATAATTAAATTAAATACAAATAGTGAAAAGTGGATCCCATGAATATACACAGCAGAGGCACGGTCTCGCCTACGTATATTCATCAGGTAGACAACTCATTTGTCAATCACTCATTAGTGAGTCATGGGTTTCCAGTCCTGGTCGTTTCTCGCTGTGACTGCTAAGGCAGGCCCACAAGGAGACGTACAAAGGTTAAACTTGTCAATGATAAACTCAAGCTACTTGCGTAACCTTGACAGTTGGGGCACGTTCAGGATTGTGCTTTCGCTTGAATTTATCTAATATTTAATATACATCCAGTATAAACAAATCTCTATCGGCTACACCCTCACAGCAGAGGCACGGTCTCAGATGTAGTCACAGAGAAATATTTATAAACCGTATTGACAAGACGGACCATCTAACATGCATCAAATACATAATTACATTTAAACCTTATTAATTAGGGATTTTCCGCTAAGTGTCATACACCCCTAAATCTAATCAAATTAGATTAAAACAAGCATGTATAAAGTCAAGAAAACATGATTAAATATTGAATTTAAAGGGCTAATCATATTAGGGGGCCTAGAATTAGACTCGCTCTGATACCATTTTTGAAAGGGTTTTATAGCGGAAATACGGTAACACAGAGGAACAATGGAAAATCAAAATTTTACGATTTCAAAACTTTTTCACGGATTAATAAAATAAACTTATTTATTTTATTATCCAATTATCAATTTATGAAATATTACACAAAAAATCATATTTTTGTGTAATTACCGAATTACCCCTAAATATTGCATTTTGTTCATTTTAGTCTGAAATTATTCGAAATAATTTTGGATGATTCTAAATCATTACCAATATGAATTTAACATATCCTACATATCAAATTCAATTTGCAACAAAAACCCCGAAAATAAGTCCCAATGCCGTGAGCCCCTAATGGTGGGCATAATGTGCATTTTGCACTTTATATGTTCAAAACACATTAAGACAAAATCCAATCAACCCAATATTTTACATGCATCATATACACATCCAAATACACAACATAAATGAAAAGCCCCAAATTTTGAAGTGGTCTAAAACCCTAATTTTTCAATTTCATCAAATTGGACAAATTAAACCAAATTAGTAAAATCCAATACTTCAATCATGTTTCTTCCATTACAATCAAGCCTCACCATAATGAAACAACTATAGAACAATTATAGGTCATTTAAGAGTGGGTCAATAACTCTGGATTAGCAACAAGTTTCTCAAACCATCAAAAGAAAGCTTATTAACATATTATAAGCATTCTTTGAACTTAATAAATGCATATCCCTATTCTCAAACATCCATCAAACAAAAACACAAAGAATAAAGAATAGAAATGCATGAGAACATCACAAGATGAAGCCATTAACAAGAGGAATATTTTTCTCTCTAATGGCTAATTGGAAATATTCACTTAAATCCAAGCTTTCTATGATTTTCTTCTTCTTCTTCTCAAGGTTCTTTTGCTTTCTTTCAATGGATTTTTAGGTGCGTGTTTGACTTAATCAAATCCTAAATGAAAACAAAACAATATATACCAAAAACTTTATGCCTTGGCCGAATTTGGTAGCTTGTAAAATATCATGATATTTTCAATTTTTGTTTCATTTAATACCTTTTATCAACTTGTATTTTTAATCATCAGACCATTTAATGAATTAAAGTAAGTCAACAAAAGCAACTAATTCATTTAATAAAATATCATAACCTTAAAATATCTATACTTTAATTAATTTGATCATTTTACAATTAAATAATTAATTAATTAATTAAATACAAATATATTAAATATATGTATTATATTTACAATAAATATCAAATACATATATATTTATGATATTAGTCAAATATCTCAATTTGATAATTAATTAATGTGTATTTGAATTAATCCATCATTAAATGCAAATACACAAAAATTAGGAAATGACTATGAGGTCTCTACACATGTATTTTACGTTTAACCTTTAAACGACTTTATAAATAATCAATATTATTTATAAATGTTGCCCTAGTGCTCTACGAGTATATTTCATTAGTGATACTCTCTAGGCTCAGGCATATCCGTCACGGAATCCAATTTCGTGTCCATAATTTATCCACCCGTAAATTATGAAGATCATGGATAAACTCGCTCAATCATACAGGTCGAGGTCATGGAAAATGTATAATTCCTCCATCACAGGTATCCGGATATATCCCAGAGATATAGATATAAACGTCAAATCTCTATAGGAATTATTCTGTCGACGTCTCTATTAGCAATTTCAAGAAGAACATTTAGAATTAACTTCTAAATTGTACCACGGGCCCATGGTTTTATCTGATTGCTAATCATATGGACTACCCATGCTCTGATACACAGAACTGATAGATCCTATCTCGGTACACACAGGACACACTGAGGATCTATCCACACCCAACGAACAGACGGAGGTATGATCTAAATAGATCGGTGATGTGACTGCCATCTAAGTGTGGAAGATGTCTCATGTGCCCACAGTGGTATCTCAAGTCGAAGAATCACAAGTGCTACTCAACCCAATAAAATTCTTATTGACGTTGGTGTACCATCCATTAAGAATATTCAGTGAGTCGTTCAGTGTTTATTCGCTATAAACACCTACACGTCTATACTAGTCTCTAAGACTTATGGTTCATTGAGAAACCATTGGAATCATATATTCCAGTATACGACATGTACCGGTCTCAACAGGTTTACTATACTGACCAAGTAGTGCAAACCTTGACAAGGAACTGTATGAGAAGCGAGTCCATACGGGGTAGTTGCTTGAGGGGAAGTTGTAAATCAGAAGACTGACAGAAAACTGATTTAGAATTCCCCCTTAACAACCCCGGAGGAACGCAGGAGGGAAGCGGGGACTAGGCCTATTTGTTTTGTTTGGTCAATCACCAAAGGCGGGGGGAACCGCTATGGGCGAGACCCCCGGCCTCGATTCTTTTACATAGTCCGGGAGCCGGCCGCAGCGGAGCAGCGGGGCATAGTGGCGCCCTCGCCTGGCGCCTGACAACGTCATGATATAACTCAATGTCAGTTGCGACGCTTTTGCAACAACATCATGACTAGTCATTCCAAG
Source organism: Zanthoxylum bungeanum (assembly GCA_019454045.1). NCBI lineage: Eukaryota > Viridiplantae > Streptophyta > Magnoliopsida > Sapindales > Rutaceae > Zanthoxylum > Zanthoxylum bungeanum. Next base: position 19,427 of record SKCR01010596.1, on the reverse strand, counting down.
GTCATTACGTCTTTACCATATTAAAAGATATATTATATTATAGAAACTGCATATATTATTCATAATAATAACGTTTTACAAAAGTATTCTCAAAGAAATACAATCGGGAATTAGCGCTCTGAGCACCAACCCCAACACGTTTTACATAGATATGGAGTCCACTTCTTTTTACAAGAAATAGAGGAGTATCTTCCTTAAGGGTTGATTCAGTACCTGAATGATTAGAACGCTAAAATCTTTCAATTACGAATAGAAAGATTAACATTATAATTGTTATGAATAAATTTTTCATTAGAGAATCAATGGTACTTAAGGTAAAAATAATTAGAGACATTATGACTCGGCTCTAATTATCAGATACTCATGAAAGGCCAAACCGTATGTAATGACTCTATCGATGGACACTGACGTAGTTTGACTTAAATTATCTATAAGCGGCAGAGTGCAGCTTCGGGTTTTTAGTGGAATAACTTGAAGTTAATAATTCAGAATATTAATTAAGGGTTTAATTCATATTCCGGGATTATCGGAGCTCGGAACCGTAGATCCATTTAGTCTTCGTGCAAGCTCGATATATTGTAGCAGATTAAATATAATTGGATAGTCCAATTATATACTCATATATATATATAAATATGATTAATTGTCACACTTGAAATTATATAGTAATTTTAATATATGGTTTTTGTAATAAATGATTATATGATAATTATTTATTATAAATTATTTTATTAAATTATATAGTATGATTTAATAAAAGATTTAGTTTAATTTATTATTGAAAAAATGGGTTTTGGAAACCCTTTGGTTTGAATGGAAGTTGCACATTTTAAAAGGTAATAGCATATTTCTTTTTTTAACATCATTTTGTCACGATGATGACATTAAATAAAAGATTTGATGTTGCAAATTTTTTAATTCAATGACTAGGGCTGGCCGAAATCTTCGTGAAGGGAATGAGATGTGTTTTTGTTTAATTTGCAAATTAAAACCCTCAGTATAAAAAGAAAATTGGATTTTCATTTTGCTAAGTTAAGTCATTCCAAAACCCTAGCCAACCTTAATCATTCTTTTCTCTCAAAAGTTGAAAGAAAATAATAAGAACAAATTTTTTTTTTGTGATAATTTGATCTCTAGAGAGTTTAGAGACTAGTTTGTGAGTCAAGCCCACACTAGTTTCTTTTGTTGCGAGATATAGCACGAAAGGCCATTTGGAGTCGAACAAAAGTTCTCTTCACCTTCTTTTCCTCTACCACACGGCATTGAGCAGGTAGCATATATCTTGATGTAATGGGACTCAGTTTATTTTGTTTATTGTCCAGAAAAAATGGGAAATATTAAGGGGTGATTTAAGACTATCGTAAGGGTTTTTCTTGATTAAAACATCTAACCATAAATATTACTGGAATAGACGTAATTCAGGGACTGTTTCAGAAGTGTTATAGGTGTTGTTTATAGAGCTATTTGGGTACTTTTCTGGGGCTGAAATTTTACTAAAACAGAAGTAAAATATCAGTAAAGGTGCTAGTCATATTCGTCCAAACAAATGGAAGGGCAAAAAAAAATTTCAAGGCCAATCCTGGGAGCCTAAGGCTTTTATGTTACGCTAGAGAAGTGGTTCCTACAATTGGCATCAAGAGCGAGGTTGAAAAGTGTTCATTACCCTTCTCTTTTTCATTAAAAGTTACTTATTTATTTATTTATTTATTTATTTATATGAGATATAAATTATTATATGCATGTTGAGATGAGTAGGCACATAATAATATTCATGTTATTAATATTTATTGTTGATTCATGTGATGAATATCTTTTGCATTGATCGTAATTTTTTCCGGCTCTTATTTTTGTGTTGTTTTTAGTTTTGGGAATGTAAGGCTGTAAGGCCAATTTTACAAGTGTTGTATATTTTTCTTTCTTATGTAAAAGTTCCATTCTTTGTAATTTGGAGTACCAATACCGCAAAGAGATCAACACCAAAGCATCAAGATTTGAAGACCAGGGGATGCCTTGGAATTTTTGTACTAATCAGATTAGTATAGGAAAAAATAAGAGGCCGATCAATGCAAAATTTATTTTTATGTTATATGTATGTTTAATTCGAAATGTTTGAATAACATGTCATATTGCTTGAAGTGCATACTCTTGCATTTTCACATGACATAACGTGTTTTAAATGTATGTAAATTTTAGTCATGAAATATGATTTTATGAAATTTAAAAGGGTTAAATTTGAATTTGGTATGCATGAAAAAAATTAATTAGATTAATTGGTTTAATGGTTAAAAATTAGAAATTCTAAAATTATGGACTTTATAAGTGCATCACGAATTCCATTGGTATATCGGATGGAAACCCGAACGTAAATTCCATAGCCGATTCTGAATAGATGGTAGTGTGATCTGCATTCGGGATATAACTCCACGTACCATTGGAATTTATAACGCTTTTTTATTAATTAAATGGTTTAATTAAAATTTTATGCACTTTTGAATTTTAAATTTTAACTTGTTAGCGTACCAATATTTTAAGACTTAAAATAAATTAGGTCACTAAACCTAACTTAATTAAATTAATTTAATTAAGTAAAATTATTAGTTGAGACTAATGGAGATTAGTGAATTAAAAATTTTAAGAGTTAAAATTGGTAAGATTACTAATAGTGCACTAGTGTAAAGAATAGTTATGTTTTAGCCGCACATAAATTTAAAATACTAGTGTATTAAAATATTTGTTATTTTAAATAGAAACCTTAAATTTAAAATAGTGAGTGGGAGAGTGATCTTCGTTATTAGTCCAAAAATATAAGATCCAAAAGATGTCTCGAGACGACTTTGTTTTTGTCCCTCTACGGATGGTGTCAATTTTAGGTCAATATTAAGTTTGGATTTCGAGAGGATAAGAGTTTTAGATGTATCTGGTGAGCTGACCTACTATACGACGACACTTTACTAGTTAAGTCCAATGGTTCCGAAACAACGAGTTACATTTACGAAGGAATAATTAAATGTTAAGCAACATTTCTTGATCAAATCAAACAGTGGATTAAATGTTAATCAAAATTCCTTTATCAAATCAAACGGTGGTTGGTTAATATAGGAATAAGAGTTAATCCTGTATATATTAGTCAATTGAGATTGTCTCGATCTATCATGCAAATACTTGACCTACCCTACGACAGTACTTATTCGTGGGATGATAGATTTCTGTGGCATAAAAATTCTCTTAGGTTTATAATTTATTATACATGGTTCATGTATCATGTTTAATTTTATGCCTAAATGTTTGATAATTTTAATCATGTTTACTTTATTTTATTTCAGCCATAGTTTCTCCAATAATTATTATTCTCTCTAACGAAAAATTGACGGGAGAAAATTATGTAAAATGGAAAAGTAACATGAACACCATTTTGGTATGTAAAGACCTTACGTTTGTCCTGACGGAGGAGTGTTCTCCCGAACCATTGAGAAACTCTGGCCAAGCTATGCGCGATGCCTACCAGAAATGAGTCGCGGCTAATGAGAAAGCATGCTGCTACTTGCTAGCAGGGATGCCCGAGGTTCTTGCTGCAAAGAATACGGCTACAACATCTTTGATGATGAAGTCATTGCAGGGCATGTTTTGTTGGACAATTATGACCCATAGCGTCACTATTTGTAAAAGACATTGTGGTTTTTGTACAAATTAACTATGTGACAATGGAAATTGCATTTTATCATTTTATAATTTGATTACTTGAATATATAAATGATAAAAGTCCTTATGATTAGTTTCGAATTATAAGATATGAGATAATATCAATCCATAAAGGTTTAATCATTAAATATCCTAGTCGTAGTATTATCAAGACTGGACATCGATAATGCGGAATAGACTAGTATTACACTTATGCGTGTTATGGAAGCGTAACACATAGTTCTCATATATTTAAGTATTGGATACTTATGCAAGTGTGATAGGAGGTTGTGTTTACCGATGGTACGGAAACAGCTTCGCTCTGGATAGACCCCTCAGAATCTCATTGGTAGTATGACTATGTGTCTATAAGAATCCGATCAGGGTATGTGTATTTGGTCTTAACCTAAGACTTGCATCGCTAGTACTTGCGACAATCAATACGCTTTGGTTTTGGTCATCCGGGACTTTAACAGGTTCTGTGTACGCCTCTTCTGGGTTTATTGAGAATCGTAGTGTATTGGGTGTGATGTCAAGACGAAAGTATCACTTCAGTCATATGGAGATGATGATAACGTAGGGATATAGAACTAGTACTCTAATGTGTTGCAACCATCGGGATAATATGACAAGGTCATGATTATCCGATTAAAGAGACTAGTTGCTTATGATCCGATATATGCTTCGTACGGGGCAGACACTATTCCAGCCCCATGCCTTGCATGTGACATCCGATACTGGATCGCTATACACAATACTACGTATACTACACCTGACATAGATTATATATTCCTTTATGAATATTTCTGGAGAATTGGGTAGGCACGATGTTTTGCTAGAAGCTGACCATGTCTCGTAAATCGGTAAGAACTTGGTACGAGGTACGTACCTCTTCGGATAGTCCGACGATCGGATTTACTGCCAATATAACCAAGGATCTCATGGGTTGCTTCCCGAAGATTCACTGATGACTTATGATTCGAACATAATTAATCTAGGATTAATTACAGAGAGATTTTATCTGGGATAAAATACTATTAGAAGAGAGAGAACAATTCTTTTGGAATTAATCGATAAAATAATATATTCGATATATTAAATGAAATTAGATTTCATAACGGAATTAAAATTAGATTTTAATTCGGTCGAATGAATTAATTTAGAATTAATTCGCGAGCGACGTGAATATTAATTTTACTAGGCATAATTATTTAATAAATTTGATTTAATTACGTCGCAAAGGAAAATTCGTTAATTCGGAATTAACGAACTCAAGCCCGGAAAGTGTTTGCGGGCCCACTCGGATTTTGAATTCAAGTGGAGCCCACAAGTCACATCACAAGTCACATCATTAGTCATTTACTTAACTTTATTTGATGGAAGTTAGTAGAGATTTTTTATGATAACTTGTTATACACATTTTGTAAAGGTGATAGACTTTTACCAACTTTGGATTTTGGTATATGTCTTTTGATTTTGGAAAATCAAAACAAGTCAACACTTTACAAAATTGAAACACTTCTCTCTCCCATTTTGCGAAAAAGCCGAGAGTCATCTTCTCCAACAAGAAAAATTATTGCAATTTTTTCTTCTTGCTAGCACATCAAAGAATCATATCAAGGTGATAGAGAAACTATTCCCAAGAGCTTGGAATCCATCTCAAAACTTGGAGCTTGGACATCAACTTCAAAGGAAGCTTGGAGCATTTCAAAGGGAGCAAAGTTTTTGTTCTAAAAAACAGCCTACATCCGATCAAAGTGAGTATATTTCCGCTATTCTCCTTTACGTATTCACATTATTTCATGCTTGGATTGATCTTGGGATGACCTTAGAAACCCAACAATGGTATCAGAGCCTATTTGAGCATGAAATTTGATTAGGCTTTATATACTGAAATTTGGGTAAATTTGATTTGAGCATGATTTGATCAAATTTTTTGTTTGAATATGCTTGTATGTTGATAACTTAGAGTTATGCATGATCAATTTTAGGAAAAATTAATTGGATTAATTTTCCACAAGTATACTATGTTGGCCGAATCTTAGTGAACCATAGGTCATGATGATTTTTTGTTTTTAAAACCATTGGATGTGTTTAAATACATGGGATATATTGATTTGTGATTTAATCAGATTGAAATCGAAATCAGATATAAATTCCTTCAAATTGCCGTGACTTGAGAAGCATGAAAATGAGTTGATTTTGTTTCAATAATGTTGGACATGTGTTGAATATTTTAATGCTTAATTAATTAATTAAATTGATATTTTGGAAATATTAATTTAGATAATTAATTAGTGCAATACACTTTAATTAATTAAATTATGAAATTTGGAATATTATAATTTAATTAATTGGGCTTAATTTGGAATTAGGCTAAAAATGTTGTATTTGGGCCTAATGGGCTTGGTTGGGCTAAGTTGATTTATGACAATTGGATTGGATCCAAATTGGGCCTAAACCATTCCATTAAGTCCAAATATAACAAATGGGCCTTTAAACATTTAATTGGGCCTAATGGGACAAAATTAATTTCTTGGCAAATAAGGTGATTCCTTACTTGGGCCTTGATATTTGAGTTTGACCCATATTGACCAAAGCACATGCCTTAAGAAATTAATTGAAAGCCCATTGGACTTTAATTAAATAGACATTGGATGTTAATTGGGCTTTGAGACCCATTAAGATTAGATTTAGAATCTAAGTCGTAAAGGCACATTAAAAAGTGTAATTATTTAATTTGGAATTAAATATAGAATTAGTATTGAATACAAATTAAATTAGATTTAAATTGTAGTTCGATATAATTCAAGAATTCGTATTTTGAGTACTTATTCTAAAACGAGTTAGACTCGCGCAAATCAAATCGTTGTTTGAACATTTGACGATAACTTTATTCAAAGATTAATTAATTGGATTAGATTGATTGAATAACATGTTTTATGTGAATACATGGATGTGTTGTATGAATAATGTATATCAGATGGATATCAGAAGGGAAAGGGCAATTTTGGAAATTGTTTTAAATTTAGAATTTATTAAATTTGACCTGCATGTCCAGCCTTATCTCTCAATTCTTTGTAATTCTCTTCTCACCTAATTCCCCTCAATGTTAATGGGGTTTCTTTAATTGTATTATGTAATTAGGTAGAAGTTAGAATAGTGCTAGCCAGGGAGAGGAAAGTGAGTGATTTGGTCTAGAAACAATTTGTGAGATATCCATCCGCATATCATTATTAATTTATTTACCACGCCTTATTATGCTTTTAGAATGCATGCTTAGGGTGTATGATGAGACCTAATCAAAGATAATAAATTGGTTGCCAATTTACGCGAAAAAAACCCTCAACAAATATTAAGCGTTTTCCTTCCATTGAATGATTCATTCTCAAGATCCAAGATTGGCACTGGTTTGTTGGCCAAAGTCAAGACCTTTGTCCATCGCGGATGTGTTTGAATCATGAAGGCTTTTTTCCATATCGTATGTCTTGTCCAAGTTGTGATTTGTTGGCCAAAGTCAAGATCACTTATTGTCAATCGACATCGATTAATAAGCTTTCCAAAGTCAATGGGTTCCGCTTTACTGGAATCATTAAGCTTGTTGAGTCAAAGCCAAGGCTTAGTTGATTTAGAGGAAAAAGGTTAGGAAAATATATTGGATATATTGGCATATATTTTGTATATATGTTTCGGACTTGGAGGTCCACCTACTGGATCTAGGAATTGGATGAGATCCAATTGATCTTAGATATCTACCTAGCTAAATATCATACAGCTTGTTGGCCAAAGTTAAGGTTGTGTGTTATTTAACGAGATCTTAACCCACTAGGAAACTAGGTTTCCCGAGTACTCAACAGAGGGTTAGAGGCTCGCCGAAAAATAGTGGGAGGCCAATATTGAATTTGCAATTTCATTCAAATACTTGGCTTTACGCGCTTTCAAATTATTTTCGTCAATAAATATTTATTAGTTGGACTAATATTTTATTATTTTTCTTGTAACAGTTAGACTGTACCCATACATCGTTAATTGAATAGTTTGACTATTGCAATTAAGATGACAGGAAAGTTGAGCATTAGAGATATTATCATGGTCGACAATGTCTTTAATGGCGTGAACTTTCAAGACTGGGATATGAATCTCATGATTGTCCTGGGATCCGAGAAGTTGCTCTACACTATAGAGATACCTCTTGGGCCTAAGCTTAGATCTGATCAGATAGTTGAGCTAGAGCTTTGGAAGACTCATAGCGATGACAACTTCACTGCTCAATCTATAATGCTTGCTGCTATGACTCAACAATTCCGTTGTCAAAACAAGGGATTAGATCCCTATCAGATGATGGCAAAGTTGCATGATCTTTGTCGATATAATCTTATATCGCAGAGATATGAGTTGTAGAAGAAGATCTTTCGCGCTCGCATGTCAGAGGGAACATCTGTAGAGCACCATATGTCGCAGATGATTACTGCCATTGAGCAATTGGAGAGTTAATGTCCACACTACGCGAAGCATAAAAAGAGCTCCTAAAGGGCAAAAAGCGCGAGGTACACTTCACTTCAACATCTCAGACTCTGAGGTCTTGGCCTAAGGCAACTGGAGTTGTAAAAAAGAAGAAGAAAGGCAAGGCCAAATAGTCAAAACCTTCTGGGAAGGGTAAGGACAAATCCCAAGATGTATGTCTACAGTGCGGGAAGTGGGGTCACTGGAAGCGTGACTGCCGCGAGTACAAGGCACACATGAAGGAAATCAAAGCGGGCTAGGCACCGGCTTCAGGTATGTTTGTTATAGAAATAAACTCGAAATCTCACTTATCAGATTCAATTTTTTTTTATTTTTTTGAAGCAACTCAATTTCTGCAATTGATCTAATACTAGTTTTAAAAATTGGATTTTTGATTCTGGTTATGGTACTCATATATGTACTGATGTGCATGATCTGCAGATTAGCAGGAGACTGGCCTCAGGAGCGATTGACCTTCGCGTTGCAAATGGGACACGAGTCGCCATTTTAGCCGTTGGCACTTATGTTTTGGAACTGCCCTCGGGGCATGTACTTAAACTTACAGACTGTTATTATGTACCTAGTTTGACTAGGAATATTATTTCTGTATCTATGTTAGCCCAATGTGGGTATACTTTTGTATTTAGAAATAAAGGGTGTTTTATGTATAAAAATGATATGGAGATTTGCATTGCTGATGTAAATAATGGTCTTTATATTTTGAATATAAATCAATCTCAAACATATAATTTAACAAACAAAAGACTTAAATTAAGTAACAAAGATGAAGCTTATATGTGGCATTATCGTCTGGGACATATTAACAGGACTCACATATCTACACTTTCGAAGAGTGGGTACTTGGATGGATTTGATCCAAATTCATATGACGTGTGCGGATCTTGTTTATTAGGCAAAATGCCTAAAACACCTTTTAGCGGAAAAGATGTACGTGCCACCGAACTGTTAGCCCTCGTTCATAGTGACGTATGTGGGCCCATGTCTAGCCAGGCTAGAGGTGGATATGAATACTTCGTAACCTTTACGGATGATGCATCGCATTATGGTTATGTGTATCTTATGAGACACAAGTCAGAAACCTTTGAGAAATTCAAAGAGTTTTGACACGAAGTAGAAAAACAGACCGGAAAAAGTATTAAGACATTACGGTCGGACCGTGGTGGTGAATACTTAAGCAATGAGTTTCTTGATTACTTGAAAGAATATGGTATTCTTTCACAGTGGACTCCTTCCGAAACACCGCAATTAAACGGTGTGTCCGAACGGAGAAACCGAACTTTGTTAGACATGGTAAGGTGTATGATAAGTTGCACAGAGCTGTCTATTTCCTTCTGGGGATATGCATTGAACAATGCAATACTTATTTTGAATAAGGTTCCGTCAAAGTCTGTTCAATAGACACCGTATGAAATATAGACAAGAAAGAAATCAGGTTTCTCATTCCTGAAGATTTGGGGATGTTGGGCATACGTTAAACGTTTGGAAGGTACCAAACTAGAACCCAAATCGGATAAATGCCTATTTGTAGGATATCCTAGGGAAACCAAAGGATATTACTTCTATCATCCACAAGAGAACAAAATATTTATTCTCTACATGCGGTTTTCCTTGAGAAGGAATTCCTAAATGCAGTCGTAAGTAGGAGGAAAATAGAACTCAATGAAAATCGGAGTGATACTGTTCCTGGCATAGAGTCCTTAACGGAACATGAACAGTCCATCAGGGATGAGACTGTACCACAATCTTCGAATACACAAGAACCGCGTAGGTCGGAGAGAGTCAGAAAACAACCTGAGAGGTATGGGTTTCTGATCTCACCTCATATGGATATTAATCTCATTAAGGATAACGAGCCGGCTACGTATGAGGAAGCGATACAAGATATTGATTCCGCTTTATGGCAAGAGGCCATGAAGTCCGAAATGGATTCCATGTACACCAACCAAGTTTGGACATTGGTTGATGCACCAGAAGGCGTAAAGCCTATTGGTTGCAAATGGGTCTTCAAGAAGAATACCGACATGGATGGCAACGTACAAACGTACAAAGCTAGTTTTGTAGCGAAAGGGTATCGTCAATGACATGGTGTCGATTACGACGAAACTTTTTCACCCGTTGCCATGAATAAATCCATTCGGATAATGCTTGCTATTACTGCCTATTTCGATTACGAGATATGGTAGATGGACGTCAAAATCGCTTTCCTTAACAGAAACCTTTTGTAGGATATTTATATGCAACATCCTGACGGTTTTGTCGTACCAAGACTTGCAAACAAGGTTTGTAAGTTAAATCGATCCATTTATGGATTGAAGCAAGTATGGCGTTCTTGGAACCAACGTTTTGATGAGATCATAAAATAATATGATTTCGTTCAAAACGAGGATGGTCCTTGTGTATATAAGAAGGTTAATGGGAGCGCACTGACATTCATTGTCTTTTACGTTGATGATGTAACTCTTATTGGCAATGACATTCCCATGCTACAATCGGTGAAAGCTTGGCTTTCATTAAAATTCTCCATGAAAGATCTGGGAGAAGCAGCCTTTATTCTAGGAATAAAGATCTCCTAGAGCACGTACATTGACAAATTGTTGAAGAGATTCAATATGGATCAGTCCAAGAGGGGACTGTTTCCAGTGTCACATGTCGTCACTCTATATAAGGACATGTGTCCTAAAACTCAAGATGAGACAGACAATATGAGTGGGATACCGTTCACCTCGGTAGTCGAATCGATCATGTATGCCATGATATGTACGCGATCTGATGTCTCGTATGCTTTGAGCATGTGTTGTCGCTATCAGGCCGATCCAGGTGAAGGTCACTGGATGGCGGTTAAGAATATCCTTAAGTATCTTAGACGAACTAAGGATGCTTTCTTAATCTATGGAGATTGAGAACTTGAGGTAACTGGGTATACCGATGCAAGTTACCAAACCGATAAAGAGGACTGCAAGTCCCAATCCGAGTACATATTTTGTTTGAACAACAGAGGAGTAATCTGGAAATCATCCAAGCAAAAGAATATTGCCGATTCAACAATAGAAGGGGAGTATATTGCTGTAGCTGAAGCAGCAAAAGAGGCAGTTTGGATTTGTAAATTCCTAATTGGATTAGGAGTAGTTCCGTTAGCAGCTGAGCCTGTTCATTATATTGTGACAATAACGGGGCAATAGCGCATGCTAAAGAACCGTGGTCTCATCAACGATTCAAGCATGTTATTCAATGTTTCCATCTGATTCGTGAGATCATACATCGTGGCGATGTGAAGATCGAGAAGGTCACATCAGAGGAAAACATTACAGATCCGCTGACGAAAGTAATTCCTCAGCAAAAGTTTGAGCGACATGTACATAGTTCATATGTTAGATACTTGAGTGACTGGTTATAGGTCAAGTGGGAGAGTTTTGGAAAATTATGACCCATAGCGTCACTATGTGAAAATGACATTGTGGTTTTTGTACAAAATAACTATGTGACAATGGAAATTGCATTTTATCATTTTGTAATTTGATTACTTGAATATATAAATGATAAAAGTCCTTATGATTAGTTCTGGATTATAAGATATGAGACAATATCAATCCATAAAGGTTTAATCATTAAATATCACTAGTCGTAGTATTATCGAGACTGGACATCGATAATGCGGAATAGACTAGTATTTCACTTGTGCGTGTTATGGAAGCGTAACAACATAGTTCTCATATATTTAATTATTGGATACTTATGCAAGTGTGATAGGAGGTTCTGTTTACCGATGGTACGGAAACAGCTTCGCTCTGGATAGCCCCTCGGAATCCCATTGGTAGTATGACTATGTGTCTATGGGAATCCGATCAGGGTAGGTGTGTTTGGTCTTAACCTGAGACTTGCATCGCTAGTACTTGCGACAATCAATACGCTTTGGTTTTGGTCGTCTGGGACTTTAACATGTTATGTGTACGCCTCTTCTAGGTTTATTGAGAATCGTAGTGTATTGGGTGTGATGTCAAGACGGAAGTATCACTTCAGTCATATGGAGATAATGATCACGCAGGGATACATAACTAGTACTCTAATGTGTTGCAACCATTGGGATAATATGACAAGGTCATGATTATCTGATTAAATAGATTGGTTGTTTGTGATCCGATATATGCTCCGTACATGGAAGACACTATTCCAGCCCCAGGCCTTGCATGTGACATCCGATACTGGATCACTATACGCAAAACTACGTATATTATTCCTAACATAGATTATTTATTCCTTTAAGAATATTTCTGGAGAATTGGGTAGGCACGGTGTTTTGCTAGAAGCCAACCATGTCTCGTAAATTGGTAAGGACGTGGTACGAGGTACGCACGTGTTCGGATAGTCCGACGACCGGATTTACTACCAATATATCCATGGATCTCATGGGTCGCTTCCCGAAGATTCACCGATGACGTATGATTCGAACATAATTAATCTAGGATTAATTACAGAGAGATTTTATCTGGGATAAAATACTATTAGAAGAAGAGAACAATTAATTTGGAATTAATCGATAAAATAATATATTCGATATATTCAATGAAATTAGATTTCATAACGGAATTAAAATTAGATTTTAATTCGGGCGAACGAATTAATTTAGAATTAAATCGCGAGCGACGTGAATAGTAATTTTGATATGCATAATTATTTAATTAATTTGATTTAATTACGTCGCAACGGAAAATTCGTTAATTCGGAATTATCGAACCCGAGCCTGGAAAGTGTTTGCAGGCCCACTCGAATTTTGAATTCAAGTGGGGCCCATAAGTCACTTCACAAGTCATATCATTAGTCATTTACTAAACTTTATTTGATGGAAGTTAGTAGAGATTTTTTATGATAACTTGTTATACACATTTTGTTAAGGTTATAGACTTTTACCAACTTTGGATTTTGGTATATGTCTTTTGATTTTGGAAAATCAAAACAAGTCAACACTTTACAAAATTGAAACACTTCTCTCTCTCCCATTTTGCCAAAAAGTCGAGAGTCATCTTCTCCAACAAGAAAAATTGTTGCAATTTTTCTTCTTGCTAGCACATCAAAGAATCATATCAAGGTGATAGAGAAACTATTCCCAAGAGCTTGGAATCCATCTCAAAGCTTGGAGCTTGGACATCAACTTCAAAGGAAGCTTGGAGCATTTCAAAGGGAGCAAAATTTTTGTTCTACAAACATCCTACATCCGATCAAAGTGAGTATATTTCTGTTATTCTCCTTTACGTATTCACATTATTTCATGCTTGGATTGATCTTGGGATGACCTTAGAAACCCAACATGTTAGGTAGCCTTCAGATTGGCAGCGTCATGAGTCTATGGTCTCAGCGATGACCGCTAGGATGAATGAAGGATGATGTGTGGTAATTATATCACTATTTCCCACTCATTTAACCTAATATTTTGTATAGTTTCTTGAGTTTTGTGAATATTTTGATGTGTTTTGTGTTATTTTGTAGATAAATAAAGTTTCAGGACATTCTGGAGGTGATTTGGACCAAAACAGTGAAAATTGGACAAAAAAGGTATTTTGGTAATTTTCCGGTTCGCGACGCGCAAGCCTATGGCGTCACGACGCCTAACATGCGCTGAACAGTGCTAACGTGCGTCGGGTCCACAAGTCAGAATCTGAGAAAGTTTGACTTAGCTAACGTGCGTCGTGCCACATGTCACCATCACAGCCGATCTACTAACGTGCGTCGTGCCACGTGTCATCATCCTACGGTACCGACAGTCGCCATCGCCATGTGTCGACACATGTCACTCCATATGTCAGCCACGTCATCGTCCATATCACTGATTGACCGAGTCAAAGTGCCACATCATTGCCACGTCATCATCAGCCAATCACAACGTGCCACGTGTCGTAATTCTATGGTGTCGACAGTCCCTTTCGCCATGTGTGCCACGTTAGCGCCATGTCAGCACCACGTTAGCATCAATTATTGATAAACTTATCTGAAATCGACACGTGGCGGATAAGAATCTGAGCCGACCAATCAGAAGTCACCACGTGTCATAATAATTGAGCTCCAACCACCTTGCCACGTGTCACATTATCACCTTATCCAGAATCGCTATGTGTCATCACCTCAGCATGCCAAGACCAAAAAGCACTGGCATCGCGACGCCAAAGCCATTGGCGTCGCAACGCTGGAAGCCCATCCGCGCCTATAAATTCAGCTCGATTTCAGAATTCAAATCATGCCTTCCTTGAGTTTTCTAAGGACTCTAAGGATTGCATCTTGTGTGTTTTAGTTTTTGTAATTTTAATTTAGCATTTTTACTTTTAGTATTTTTAATTATGCACTTTTACTTTTTGTAATAAAATTTTATTTACTTTTTACTTTATGTTTTGTAGTTAATTTACCGCTGGGGTAAAAGGTGAAACATTTAATATAATTATCTAGGTAAATCTCACTTAATTATAATTTATAAATTATAATTTAACCGGATTAATAAATGGCAGACTTTATTACCGCCTATATGGTCGGTTTAAATATAAATTACTTTACCGCCTATATGGCTGGTCTTTATGTGACAGATAATTACCGCCTATATGGCTGGTGTAATTGGACTAAATAGATTACCGCCTATATGGCTGGTTTTAAATGTTAATATTATTAATTCCTGAGAAAGCAGAACAGAAAATAATTTATATTTTATAATAAGTGAGATTCCTAGATAAGAAATATTAAATGTGGATCCTCTAACCCCAGTATTTTATTTTATTATAGGGAAATGATGAAACACAATATTACTAGGCTTAATAATTGATTCAATTATTTATTGGGTAATTCTTTAGTTTGTTTATTGAGTCTTAAGCTTAATGCTTCTTGTTGTCTGATCAGCAATAAGATTGATGTGGTAAACTTAAAATGAACTAGACATAAGGATTTTAGGTTTCAGCCTTAGATTCAATAGCCCACGATCTTCCTTGAGGATAGATAACCCTTTAATAGATTTCTTTACAGGATAGACATATACCTGTCGGCGGGGGTAGCCATAATTGGAACTTAATCTTAATGAATCCAGGTAATTTGGTTGACATAGACATATGGTTCAATTGGTTATACTATGTATTTGCTTCTGACCATCGACAAAGACTTTTGCATATTTTCGTGTTTCAGGTTAGCAATCTGATTTATTACACATAAATAAGAGAATCAATTCATCTTATAATAATATTGTGTGGAGCCACGACCCTAGATCTTTAAGTCCTTTCTTTTATTTTCCTTAGTATTTTCTTTTGAGTCTGTTTTTATTTTAATTGGCAAATTCACATTCAACCAACCAAAAGCAATTAAACAATCATTATCTTCTCCCTATAATTAGATACCTGTAAATAAATAGTATCAATATTTAATAACAACAGTAGGAATTAAGTCCTCGTGGGATCGATATTTTTATACTACTTGAACGATACGTGCGCTTGCGTTATACGTGTGTGTTTACACCGGTCAAATGGACATTAGTCCAAGAGCACATCTTGAGGATGATGACCTATCTCTTCCGAAGAGTTTCCTGCAGTTTAAAAGAAACTATGTTATGAACAAGTTATCTTTTAATTTGACTCAACTGCTAAATGAGGTCACTTATTACGAGTCCATGCTGGTGGATCCTCATAAGCCCAGTGGAGAGGAAAATATTGTCAAATCTTATAAATATACTAAGAACAAGAAAAAATACACTGGGAAAGCTAAGGTAAAGCCTATGAAGAAGAACAAGAGAAGATCCAAGAGTGCCAAGCCCAAAGGAAAGTGTGTCCATTGCAACAAGGATGGGCATTGGAAAAGGAATTGTCCTAAATACATTGCTAAGCTGAAAGATAAGAAGGCTACATGTAAATATGATTTACATGTTATCAAATCTCTATTAGTGGAGGATGATAAATCAACATGAATTATTGATTCTAGAGCCACTAACCATGTTTATTCTTCTTTGGAGCTACTGATTCATGGAGGGACCTTGCTGAATGTGAGGTAAATGTTACCAAATCTTCTAAATCTACAAAGAACAGAAAAAAAGGCACTGGGAATGCTAAGGTAAAGCCTATGAAGAATAACAAAAGAAGCTCCAAGCCCAAAGGAAAGGTTTCGATTGCAACAAGGATGGGCATTAGAAAAGGAACTGTCATAAATACATTGCTGAGACAAAAGAGAAGAATGCTACAGATAAATATGATTTACTTGTTATCGAATCTATATTAGTGGATGCTGATAAATCTGTATGGATTGTTGGTTCTGGAGCCACTAACCATGTTTGTTCTTCTTTGCAGCTACTTGATTCATGGATGGACCTTGTTGAAGGTGACTATACCAAAGGGTCGGGACTGTTAGGGTTGATGCTCGGAGCGCCAATTCGGATCAAATTTATGCCCGATTCACGAATACGAGCAATACTTTTCCATAATATTACTTTATTATGGTAGCACCTCTTGTCTTTTATTATGTATATTCGATCTAATTCATAGATTGAAGCTAAATCATGTTTAATGATATATATATTAGACAAAGACCCGATAATATATAATGTAGTGTGTAATTACAACGTAGCTTGTAATGGACATTCGGAAACATCACTACTAGAAATATATTATCAAATTAAGTTCCTGGTCAAGATTTACTGACACGGGTTGGTTAGTAAAATCCTTTGAGACCAGTACATGTCGTATATCGGACTTGGTAAGATGGTTTTGTAGCGGTTTTTACGGGGTGAATCCGGTAACGCAGCGGAAGCGGTGAAAATCCGATTTTCAGATTTCAAAAAATTTTTCTCGGATTAATTAAATAAACATATTTATTTAATATTCCAATAATCAAATTATGAAATAAAATTCAATAAATCATATTTAAGTGAATTTACCAAATTACCCTTGCTTTGGTATTTTGTCCGTTTTAGTCCGAAATTGATCTAATCAATTTTGAATGATTCTAAATCATTTCTAAGATGAACTTATGATGTTCAAAACATCAAAACACCAAAAGCACCAAAATCCCCAAATTCTCACACCAAGGCCGAGAGCCTCCTTTAGGCTCCATTTTGTGCATTTTGCACTTTCATGCTTCAAGACACATCCAAATGAAATCCAATCAACATGAAACTTTATATGCATCATATAAACATACAAATACACAACATATATGAAAAGCCCTAAATTTGGAATTAGTCATGAACCCTAATTTTTCAATTTCCACAAATTGGACAAATTAGACCAAATACATTAAATCAATTACTTCAATCATCATTCTTCCATCCAATCCAAGTCTCAACACAATGAAACAACTCAAGATAAAATCTAGGTCATTTAAGAGTGGGTCAATAACTCTAGATTAGCAACATGGTTTCCAAAACCTTAAGAGAATAGTTATAACTACAATAGTTACAACCTTCATTTACCATACATGCTCAACACTTCAATCAAACTTCCATAAAAAAAAACAAGAAATAAAGAATAAATAATCTAAGAACATCACATATTGAAGCCTAGAACCTAAGGAATATTTTCCTCTCTAATAGCAAGTTTGAAAAACTTACTAAAATC
Organism: Zanthoxylum bungeanum; assembly: GCA_019454045.1. Lineage (NCBI taxonomy): Eukaryota > Viridiplantae > Streptophyta > Magnoliopsida > Sapindales > Rutaceae > Zanthoxylum > Zanthoxylum bungeanum. The sequence goes on along the minus strand of SKCR01010596.1, from coordinate 1,659 downwards.
CAAGCTTTCTTTAATCTTTCTTTCTTTCTCAAGCTTTTTAACTTTCTTCAATGGAGTTTTCTTTTGTAAAGTGTATTAGGTTAAGTGTAAGTGAAATGAAAATCAATATATACATCTACCAAAAGTGCCTTGGCCGAATTTCACAATTCAAAGACAAGTTTTGTAATTTTATTTTCATTTCAAGCTAATGTTATCAACTTGCAAAAATATCTTAATACAACTTTATTAGATATTTATTTAAGTCAAAAAAAGCAACTAACATCATTTACTTAATATATCCTAATGTAAGATATTTATATTTTAATTTAATTTCATTTAACAATTAAATAATTAATTAATTAATCAAATACAAATATATTAAATATATGTATAATATTTACATTAAATATTCAAAACATATATTCATTTAGGATATAAGTCAAATAACTCATTTTGACTATTAATTAATCTGTATTTAAATTAATCAAGTATTAAATGTAAATACACAATAATTAAGCAAATGACTATCTAGTCTTTTTAGCATGTATCATGCGTTTAACCTTTAAATGACTTTATAAATAATCAATATTATTTATTAATGTTGCTCTAGTGCTCTACGAGTATGTTCCATTATTGAGACTCTCTAGATTCAGGTATATCCGTCACGAAATCAAATTTCGTGTCCACAATCTATCCACCCGTAGATTATGACGATCACGGATAATCTCGCTGAACCATACAGGTCGAGATCATGGCAAATGTATAATTCCTCCGTCACAGGTATCCAGATAAATCCCAGAGATATAGATGTAAACGTCAAATCTCTATCGGAATTATCCAGTCGACTATTCTATTAGCAATCTCTAAAAGAATGTTTAGAAATAGCTTCTAAACTTTACCACGGGCCCATGGTTTTATCTGATTGCTAATCATATGGACTACCTATGCTCTGATACACAGAACTGACGGATCCTATCTTGATACACATAGGACACCCTGAGGATCTGTCTACACCCAACGAATAGGCGGAGGTCTGATCTAAATAGATCGGTGACGTGACTGCCATCTAAGTGTAGAAGATGTCTCATGTGCCCACAATGGCATCTCAAGTCTAAGAATCACAAGTGCTACTCAACCTAAGAATATTTTTATTGACGCGGGTGTACCATCCATTAAGAATCTTCGGTGAGTCGTTCAGTGTTTATCCGCTATAAACACCTACACGTCTATACTATCTCCAAGACTAATGGTTCATTGAGAAACCATTGGAATCATATATTACAGTATACGACATGTACCGGTCTCAATGGGTTTAATTTACTGACAAAGTAGTGTAACCTTGACCAGGAAGTGTCTGAGAATGACAACGTCATGATACTACTCAATGTCCGTTGCGACGCTTTTGCAACTGTATCATGACTAATCATTCTAGGGTCATTAAGTCTTTACCATATAGAAAGATAGATTATATTATAGAAACTGCATATATTATTTATAATAATAATGTTTTACAGAAGTATTCAACAGAAATACAACCGGGAATTGGCGCTCTGAGCACCAACCCTAACAGGTTTATCTCCACTTGCTCTAGTGCCAATATCGATTGTATCTAATACCCATCGACTCCACGTGTTTATCAAACAACTTCGGAGGTATGGCCTTCGTCAGTGGGTCTGCTAC
>SKCR01010595.1:0-42157 GCA_019454045.1 Zanthoxylum bungeanum | reverse complement strand
ATTCAGGGTGGCAGAACTATCAGAATCCTTCATGGTATGATGAGCCATCACATTTCACAGAACCATCACATTTTCCATCTTATCCATCATCTTCCTTTGATCCTTATCAAGAACCAGAACAATCCGAGGAAGATCAATTGATTCACATGTTCAAAGAACAAGAAGCTCGATTTGATGCACAAATTCAGAGTAACGCAGAATCCATACAAAGAATGACAGATCAGATCAGACAATTACAGAAAACCAGAACATCTTACCTCAAGAACCGTTTCAGATGACACTGATGAAGCCTTCGAGTACCCAGAAATCCACGATGACACCTTAACAGAGGAGGAGGCTGAGCAGTATCAACAACCAGAGGTATCAGTTCAGGAAACCGAACCGGCAAAGTCTCGATTTGATTTTTATTATTCAGATTCTGACGAGGATGAACTGAGCTGTTTGTACCAACTGCATCAAAAATTGAGGATGGAATTCTGTATCCTCAAAATGAAGATCTTGGAGATTCCATTGCACAAATGTTTGATGAAGATCTACCTGAGCCAATCATTTCAACCAGATCAGAGGATGAAGACCTAAAATCTGACATTTCTTTTCATCCTCAGGTTGACAATTTTGAAACATGTATTTCACAGATGACAGATGAAGAGCTTAATGCAGAAATTTTCAAATACATCTGTGAAGAAAAGGTGGAGAAAGAAGCAGAGCAAATTGAGGAGCAAATGTCTGACCTTATTAAAAATCCAGAGCATTCAGGAAAAACATCGCTGTTTTGGGGAGTACAAACCAAAGATATCACCCAGAAGCTTGACAGAATGGAATTTCCATTCCAAGTCAAGCACCATACGAGACCTCCTGATTTTATTTCTTTCTTTGCAGGAACCACTGGAGCAACAAGGATCAAAAAGGTGGCACAAGCACTGACTGAGACAAATTTATTTTGGCCACTTTACCGTTGGAAGAGACCCTTCAAAAGCAACGCTCACGGGATTGTCTTTAATCGGACATCCAAAACAACAGTGAAACCTCCTTAACAGATGAATTTCAGTCACGTCTGGCTGAAGACGAAAAATTTAGCGCTAGCAGGGAGGCAACCCATGCAATTTGTTGTAATTTATTTTTTTATTTTTTTATTTTATTTATTTTTTTGTGAACTTTTTAATTTTGTGTGTGAGTTTTTGCAGGAAAAATTAAAAATGGAATTTATCAGAACAAAGCAAACCAGAACAAGCGGGATTTTTACAAAATAAAAATTTGACAAAATCACGAAGATACAAAGTCAATCCAGAAAAGACGGCCGAGTAAGAAGTCTGCTTTTGGGACGAGTCCCTATGGATTTATCTGTCGCAAGCCATGGTTTTGCCAAAAAAAAAAAAATCCCTAAAAATTACCGAGCGTCGCGACGCACGACCAATTTCAGCGTCGCGACACTGGTTTATTTAGAAAGGCCCAAAACAGCAGCCACCAAGATAGATTTCATTCATCTTCTTCTTCTCTCAACAGCCACGGAGTAAAACCCAACAGAGACCAGAAGCCGAATCATCACCACCAACCACCAACCACCATAACTCACGATTAGAGCCACCCTCACCGTGACCGAGTCTTCGCCAACCAAAATCCACACCGTGAGCAGCCACCAACGAACCAAGCCGAGATCCACCAAGACTGCCACTGTCTCGCCGAGTCTTAACCACCACCGTCGAGATCAACACCATCTTCATCCTTGCCGAGACCTTCATCGCCGATTCCGAGCACCACCATCTGGCCGAAACTACCCACCATGAATCCATTACCAGAGCTGTGACCCACTTCCAAGACATCACAGAACCGAACCAGAAGCCATCAACTGAGACCAACCGAGAAGCCGTGAACCACCACCGAGCCACCAACACCCAAGATCCACCAGCCGAGACACCACTAGTCGCAAACCTCACCCTTGCCGAGCCATGAACCACCAAGCCGAGACACCGACCACCACCGCCGAGATCTACCAAAGCCACCCACTGCCAAGCAACAAACTCACGATCAAAACCATCCATGATCAGATCTGATTTTTGTGGATAATCTGTGTGGTTAATTTTGATAAAAATTGGATGTTACAGGTTTTGAAATTTTGGCAGTAAAAGGGGATAATTGAAAAATTAAATGAGTTTGTGGTTGATTTTGTTGAAATTGGAGGATTGTGAATTTGGAAGTTTAGCGGTGAATAACCGACTGAATTCTGAGTTTAGAAATTGCCAGATCGATGGAATTTTGTAGAATTGGGGGCGAAGCTTGACATTGTGGTGATTTTTGAAGTGTTAGTTTTAGGATGAATTTGGGGAAATTTTGAGTTTTTAGAGGAGACTCTGTCAAAATTTTCACTAAAAAATGGTCAATTATCGATCGTGGTTAAAAAAAAAAAAACGTAAATTGAACATAAATTTTTCCTATCAGTAATTTTTCCTGTAAAATTTCAGCTGACCAGGTATTATCTTCTAAACTCTTTTTGTGTATACATAGTGTGAACTTTTTAATTTTGTGTGTTATTTTTGTAGGGAAAAGCACAAACGAAGCATTTTAAAACAGAAGGAATTGTGTTTGACAATCAAAAAGAAGAGAGCTAATTCATTTGTGATGGCTGAGTAAAGAATTAAGTCTTGAGACACATCCTAATGAATTTATACTACGCGAGTGGCGTATTGCATACACAATTCCGTTGCCTTAATTATTGCTTTGATTCGCTTTTCCTTTGTAATTATCTTTATTTTCGTAGACAGGATCCAAACTTTTTGACCTTTCACGATTTCTTTTGTTGTTTAGCTAACAATCGTCCTCTGGAAGAAACTTGTGCTATTATTGTATTCACCCCTTTCAGGTACTATAAATTCAGCCCGTCATTGCACTTTTGAAGGCATCCATAGTTGAGAAAGAAATACATAAAAAATGGAACCACTTCAAGAAGACGAGTTGAGAACATCTATGTGTTTTGCAGTAGTACTGTTGGTACTAAACCACAATACATAGAGGCATCACATGAATTGGGTCGAGTCTTAGCAGCAAGGATATGCACTTAATATATGGCGAAGGAAATCTCGGACTTATGGGGATCGTTTCAAAGGCCGTACAGGAAGGAAGCAGTCATGTTTTGGGAATCGTACCAAAACCCTTGGCAGAAGCGAATCTTATTGGACCAACGAACGGAGAGGAACTAATTGTGCAAGGTATGTCTGAACGACTTGTAGAAATGATTAACCGTTCTGATGCTTTTATTGCTTTGCCAGGTGGCTTGGGCACATTGGAGGAAATTTTTTATAGTACTATCTTGGGCGAACCTGAACATACACCAGAAACCGCTTGGACTACTTAACGTTGATGGGTTTTACGATTTTCTTTGTGTATTTCTTGATGATGCTCGAAGAAATGGATTCGTGTCAAAACCTATGAAAGAACTCTTATTCACTGCCAGAACTGCACCAGATCTAATTGATCAACTCGTAGCCTTTGAACCACAAGTTGACCCTATCATTTCAAAGATAAAATGGTCCGAGGATGATCGTGGTAAGAAGCGACGAATAAATCTGGATCTTAACCTTTAATTTCCTGTAGAATTTCAACTAATCAGGTACGATTTTCTAAACTTTTCTTCTACTTTTTAAGACATTGGGGACAATGTCTCATTTAGGTTTGGGGGTGAGGTATAGTTAATAGTACTTGTTTGTGTTGTGTTTTTATTTCTAGTCCAAAATTTTTCGAAAAATACAAAAAAAAAAAAAAAATTGAAAAATTTTCAAAAATTACAAAAATATTTTGCATTTTTGTGTTTTTATTTTAACTAAAAAGGTGAAATTGGTAAAAAATAGCTGAGTAAGGAGTTTCCACTCTTGAGACGTATTTCAAACCATTTATTTCGAAACAAGTTAATTTTTGTTTATTTCATTCTGAATTATTTAATTTGTGAATTCTCCATAATATTGACTAAAATGAATCTTCATATGCTCATTTGACAGGTATTATCAACATGCATTGTAACATACAGACATGAGCTGTAATTGAAAAGCTTGTAATATTTCGTGCTCTAGTTTAATTGGAGGAAGCATTTATAATTAGTGATGGAATAAAAAAAAAAAAAATTCTGATGTACAAAAATAAAGTATCTAAGATCCGGGTTATTAAGTCTGTAAGGGTGTTTTAACACCTAGTGCCCTAAAACCAACTGGTTTGGGAGTCACTGGCCCAAAGCTCGCTACATGGATCGAAGATGCTACAAAAAAAATATATTTATATCTGAAGTCTGAGTAATTAAGTTCGTAGGGGTGTCTTAACACCTGGTGCCCTAAAGCCAACTGGTTTGGGAGTCACCAACCCAAAGCTCGCTACATAGACGGAAGGTATTGTATATAAATAAAAAGTCAAAATTCAGAAAATCAAAGAAAAAATCAGAAAAATCAGAAAAATTATTCCATTGCTACAAAAAGATGTGAAATCTGATAGAACTTTAGGACAAAAATATTACTCTCTTATCAACTGCACTTATGACTGTTGTGGACAAAAATGAGTTGTTTAATATTATGTTGGCTGTGTATATGGAGAATGGTAAAAATAATCGGAGAATTTACTTATTCGGTAATTTAGAAAGAAACAAAACAACTAGTAACTTGGAGTAGAAGTTTCACCTAATTAGTTACTAACATCTTTATTCTCTTTTCGCTTGTCTTTTTGCTTTTGTGTGCATTAGTTTTACTATCTTTTTACTTTTGTAAAATGTTTGTGGGTATCATTGCTGTAAACCCTCACGAGACTACAACTCGTCCACTAGGGACACCTAGGGGTTTAAAGGCTTGTTGCATATGCTAAATGCAACCGTGATCCCTACGAAAATGACTTAGTTAAATTTTATTCTGTTATTTTATTATGTATTTTGCTCGAGGACTAGCAAAATGTTAGGTTTGAGGGTGTGATGAGTGGTATTTCTGTCACTATTTCCCACTCATTCAACCTAATATTTTGTATAGTTTCTTGAGTTTTGTGAACGTTTTGATGTATTTTGTGTTATTTTGCAGATAAATAAAGTTTGGAAAGCATTGGAGACAATTTTTGGGCAAAATAGACAAAATTGGACAAAAATGGCAATATCGTCATTTCAGCGTCGCGCCGCCCAGACCTTCCGCGTCGCGACGCCCAGCATGCGCCGAATCTGCTAATGTGCGCCTGGTCAACTGATCAGAATTTGAGAAAGTTTGACTTTGCTAAAATGCGCCGTGCCACATGTCACCATCACATCCAATCTGCTAACGTGCGCCGTGCCACGTGTCAACATCATATGCTGCCGACACTCAGACTTGACACGTGTCGCCTCGTCATCAGCCATGTCAGCGGTCAACGAGTCAACTTCGCCATGTGTCACGCCTTGTCATCAGCCACGTCACAAGGTCAACGAAGTCAACATGCCACGTCAGCATCAGCCAATCACAGCGTGACACGTGTCGCCACGTGTCACAATACTATTGTGCCGACAATTGCAACACGCGTCTTCGCCACGTCAGCGCCACATCATCACCACGTCAGCATGACGTCATCACAATAATTGAGTCTTAGCCGCCTTGCCACGTGTCGCGTGAACAGTCAGCCGACATGCCACGTGTCGCCTTCTCAGCGTGCCACGTCTTACTATTCCAGCGTCGCGACGCTGACCCGGCGTCGCGACGCGCTGGCACCAAAAATTTCTATAAATACTGCGCGAATTTTCATAATTCTGTGTACCATTCTCTCTCATCTCTTTGATAAAAAGAGAGTTTCTCTCTCTAAAAATATTTTAATTTTATTTTTTATTTTTTTTTAGTTTGTAATTTATTTTAATTACCATTTGTAATAATAGTATTTAGTTTTTACTTTTTACTTTTTACAGTTTTTACTATTCATGAGAAAGTAATTTCCCAGCTAGGGTGAAAGGTAATTCTTTTACTGTTACTATTTAGATTAATCTCCCTTAAAAATAATATATTTACTAATTAAAATACTGATTAATAAAGGATACCGCTATATTGGTCAGTTGGCAATTTATTTTAATCTGGTTTAAACCTGACTTAAAAAGGATACCGCTATATTGGTCGGTTGGTAATTTAATTATGGTACCGCCTTTATGGCTGGTTGGACTTAATTTGACTTAATCAGGATACCGCCAGATTGGTCGGTTGGTAATATTATCACAAGTTTATATATTATTTTATGGGAGATATCTAAATTAGTAGTAGTAAAAGTAATTCCTTTTACCTTAGCATTTTATTTTATTTTACTTTTCAGTTTTACTTTATGTCTTATACTTTTCAGTATTTTTACTTTATGTCTTTTATTTTTCAGTTATTAGTCCTATTTATGTGTTGTAACTAAATAGTTATCTAGGGTTGTGATGAATTTCAATATCACCGGTTTATAAGGGTTAGATTATAGTTTGGGTAATATAAAGATTTATTTATTGAGTCTTAATCTTAATGCTTTTTATTAATTGGCCATTAATAAAATTGATTAGGTAAACTTAAAATGAACTAGACATAGGGATTTTAAGTTTAAAACCTTAGACTCAATAACCCACGATCTTCCTTGAGGATAGATAACCCTTTAATAGATTTCCTTACAGGATAGGAATATACCTGTCGGGCGAGGGTAGCCATAATTGGAACTCAATCTTAATGAATCCAGATAATGTGGTTGACATAGGAATATGGTTCAATTGGGTTACACTGGGTATTTGTGTCTGACCATCGACAGATGCTTTCGCATAATTTCGTGTTCCAGGTTAATAAATCAATGTTTTACCCATCTATATAATAATCATTTCATCTTTTAAATGATATTAGAATGATTCACAACCCTAGATCTTTGTGTCTTTTGTATTTTCTTTAGTATTTTCTTTTGTCTTTTTATTTATTTATTTATTTAGCAAAGTCTTTCAACCAAACAAACAAACAATCTCTCTCTTCTTCATTTAATTAGATATTTGTAAATAAATAGATTCAACAATTAATAATAACAGTAGGAATTAAGTCCTCGTGGGATCGATATTTTTATACTACTTGAACGATACGTGCGCTTGCGTTATACGTGTGTGTTTACGCCGGTCAACTCACAACCTTTACAATTTACCCAAACTATGGGGTTTCACAAACCGCAAGTGTTTTAGATATGAAATTGTAAAACACAATTGGGCACTCACAAATATAAAGAAGATTGTGTGAGTTGCAAACCCCAAGTGATCTAAGCTCACTACCAAATGATATGAAGGTGTAGTGTGTGAGCTTGAGAGTGTTTGATTATGAAGGTGTGATAACTCTCTTGTTTTTGCCTTAGAGAAAGTGTATGAAGGTTGTATATCAAGTCTCTAACATTGGCGAAAAGAATTGAGGTTCATTTATATAGAAAAATGAAAAGCATCCCCAACTGACACTGTTGAAACCGGTATGTCGGTCTCTGCTTATTGGTATGCCGATCTCCAACGGTAATAGAGCCGTTGGGAGAAACTAGCCGTTAGACCAGTATGAACACCGGTATGGTAACCGGTTTGGTGACCGATTCGGTGACCGGTTTGGTCCTTGTCGGTTCCAGTATGTGTCAAATGAAAGGTTAGACCGATATGGACACCGGTATTGGTACCGATATGGTCCTAGCAATTTAAACGGCTCAGAAAAAGATTTTTGGGGTCTCTGGAACCGGTATGCTAGTTACAAGGACCGGTATGCCGGTTTGGATACCGGTATGCCTGTTTCTGATGACCAGTCAAGACTGACAGCACTCGGTATTTTGGCCATAACTTGCTCTAGAAAATTCCAAATCATGATCCGTAAATTTCTACATAAACTAGACACATAGATATATATTCTGTAAAAATTTCAGCTTCAAAAAAATTAATATGCATTTTATGGAATTTGTCTAATGTGACATGTATGCAGAAAACACACATATGAACATGTTGTAGTAAAATGGCTCTAGCAAAAGTTCTATATATCGGAATTGTGTTCCGTTTGAACCGTAGAAAACTAGAGACACATATATATCTACCGGTATATCATTTGATGTTTAATTCAATCGTTTGCTAATTTTTGGAAGATCATTTACCGATGCACTTGTGCATTTGAAGTTCATTTTGGTGCAAATAAATAGCAAATAATTCTTTTAGCATTCTAAGCCATTTTAAATGCAAGTGATGCAAAATGTATGATTCCTAAGAGCTTTAGATCATTTGAATAAACTCACTTACAATTAGAGCCATAAGCTAAGACTTCACAAGATTATCTCGAGTTGCTGCTAGTCTTCACATTTTTCCGTTATTCACCACGTATGCTTCGACATCTTTTTGTATTGTCTTGTATTTGCGTGTTGAAGACTTCTCTCTCGTTGACGTCATCAAAATCCATTATGCGACTATGTCGCTAACAACCTCTCACTTCATTCTTAAGATTGAGAGTTTTTGCTATTATATGTATATTGTGGATGTTGACTTTCTTTCAAATATTTACAAGTAAAATTAACTATACGACTCGTTCTGAACTCAGATTTTCGACTATTTCATGACATTGGTGATTTAGAAAATTTCGGTAGAATTTATAATTATTAATTTTAATAAATTGTAATGCATCAGGAAAAAAAAATCATAAACTAACTACTTAGAAAGATATCAATGTGGTAAAAAAAAAAAAATTCGAATCACAAGGTGTCAACTAAGTTCATAAATTGTTCTTTCATTTATCTATTAAAAACTTATTTCATTTGAATTCAAAAAAATCACGGCATGCTATTTGTCTATTTAATGTGATTAATAATACTAGTTAATTTTCTGCTCCTCAAAAAAAATAAAATAAAAAATATCTGCAACATTTTCAAAAAAGGTTAGTGTTACCCAAATTGAAGAACACTGCCTGCTCATTAAACGAAATCGTTTCCATGGCCCACGTTACACATTGAATGCAAAGCTAAGATAATTACGGGACAGACACCAACTTCAGTACTGTTTGGTTAAAATTTTCGTGCAATATGATTTTCTTTTTCTCGGAAAATGAAGATGTCATTAATGGGTCATTTTCTCACTAATTACCATGCCTAAATTTTGAATCGTTTTTTTTCTCGAGAAAATGTGTGTTTGTTTCCTCCGAAGCTTATTGACAAGTAAAAGCCTGCAGAGTAAAGAGCCATAGGTGGGGTTTGTTGGTCTGAGATATAAAATTATTTATGTAGGGAGCTGGGGGAGTATTTTAAACTTTGTGACCTATTGGCTTATGTCACAGAAACCGTTGGATTGACAACTTTGACACATTATTTTTTGCTTCTGTGTTACTCATGTCATTTCTTCTCCGGCACCGGCGCAGGGGCCTAGGGAAGGGGGGCAACATGACATATATTTATATTTATTTGTAAATGATTTCAATGGCTACTAGAAAAATATTAAAATGAAATCTTATCCAGTGGCGTAACCAAAATTTAATTTAAGGAGTAGCTAAAATATATATTAGTAGGCTATTTTTTATTTTTTATTTTTTGATAATAAATAACATAGAAAATTACATGAAATTACAAATTTTATCCGGACTATGGCATGAACAGCTAACGTTTGCTGCCGCCACTGCTTACATCCTAATTAGGTTACCTCTGAGACTTCATCTAATCATATGCTAAGTTGGCCTCCGAAATATTGTGGGAATATTATTATAAATAAATAATCTAAAAGTTAAGTACAAGAAAATAAGTAAAAAAGACAAGGACAGGCTTATAAAGAAATTATAAGAAAGTATCAATTTCGTTAAAATCATATTAGCAAATCCAGAGGGAAAACTCGAGTAAGGAAAAAGTGTTGGCCTCGAATTGAAACAAGGAAAAGAAAAAGAAAAAAAAAAACTAAATTGGTAATGTAAACCATGCATGTCATTAAAAAAAAAAAAAAGTGCCAGAAATAATTCGAGGAGGATTATCCCACCAAAAGATAGAAGAATAAGCAAGACTCGTAAGTGTTTGCAAGTTGATATGAAACAACGTAACATTTTCGCCGTAATTTATATTTTATAAGAAATGTGAGACTTCAGAATTTTGATTATATATATCTTGACAATTCAGCCACCGGGTATGAAAATTTAATTGAGTCCAAAACAGAAGGATTAGAGAATAGATGTAGAACCAACTGAAGTGATTTTTAATTCTTATCCATTGCGGTAATATCCATAACAATTTCCGCATAGAAAGCTGTATTAAACCCAAAAGGCCTGAGGAAACTGCCACATAAATAATATTGATCATTTTTCATGTTTTAGAATATACAAATGTTTGTATAAAATGAAAGTGTTATATGTTGTTCTCCAAGGGGCATGACTTAGTGGTGTATGACTCGGGATCTCACCTTAAGGTATTGGGTTCGAATCCAGATAGTGCATTTCTTGTAAGAGTCTGGGACATCCGGGGTTTTACATGCTCTGCTTAAACTCGGAATTGGTGATTTGACGGCGGGATTTCAAACGATTCAAAAAAAACGAAAAAGTGTTATATGCTGAAATTTATGATTATACAAGTAAGAAATTGTTTCTCATTTTAAATTTAATAAAAAAAAAATTAAAGTATATAAATTTTCAATATTGACTAGCTCATAAATTATTCATGTTAATTAATTGTGTTTGAATATCTTACACAATACACAACATACAAGTTAACATAATGTAATGTATTTGAATTTACAATTCTTATTAATCTCATCTTTTACATTTTATTATTGAATCATTTATAGTTCTCTCCATAAAACAAGATCATCATTTAAAAATATTATTATTGATAGGGATAAAGATATATATATATATATATATTGTTGATGGTGGTATTCGGCCCTTAAGAAGTCAGAATCTCAAATAATGGTAAGATGAGGTTTGCACTCAACAGATGATATGAAGTTCTTTCAAAAGATGAGAAGCCAAACAGAGAGATCCGAGCCCGAGATGGTCAGGCCCGAGGTGGTCCATGACTGCCGACCCGACCAGATGGTTCAGTAGGCCAGGACATCTGTTGCTTCGGTCTCTCGACCTGGTAGGACGGGCCGAAGTGATAATAATGGTATGATCAGGATCAAGTGACGTAAGCCTTACATGGGAACTTGCATCTTTCTAAGAGGTCTGACGTGACAGATTACAGACTGGAGGTAACGTGTAGCAGAGGATATAGTAGCTTGGTTTAAAAAGATGTCAGGTGGCATGATTACTTTCGGAAGAGCAGTTGGGGAAGAGAGCCATCGCATTGATGGTAAATTCACGAGGATAATGCAACAGTAGAATTTGCCGTAATATATAATGAGCTTGGGAATTCAATGTAAGGGGTTAGCCAGATTCATTCACGCACAACTTATAATAGAGAGCGTAAAAGCTTAAGTGTAAGAGGGAGTTTGTAAGAGGTCGACCAGCCAAACTCGAGAATAGACAGGTTGGTCATACCCGGCCACGTAATAAAAACTTCATTTTCATTGTGTCTGTGGACGTAGGTTGGATCCATTCCGCTGAACCACGTTAAATTCTTTATTTTTTGTGTGTTTTCTTATTTCTTACTAAGTTTGTATTTGGTCACCAAACCAAACAAATTCACAGTTGATGAAAGATTGTTCGATAAGTGAGTTTACCGATTTACCCCTGGAACGAAAATAACCCGTCAATAGTTGGCACCGTCTGTGGAGACCTCAGTATAAAAAATAGCAAACACGTTGAGACGATGGCAGAAGACGAGAACAATAAATCTTCTGAGGCTTTGACAACGAAATGGATGGATAAGATTGAAGAAATCATACGGAATGAAAAAGGAAGAAGCTCAGAATGATAGAGAATCAACTCAGGTCTTCATGAAGACCAAGTTGGAGAAGCTGGAAGAGAAAACTTGTGAAAGAGAGGGAGCGGGTCATAGCCAAAGAAAATAAGAGATAACAAGGGGAAAAAAGCTCGCTGAGTAGATGGGGATGGTGATAATAATAAGAGAAATACACGTGGAATGAGATCTGTAGTCATTGTCAGAGTCGTGCCGGTGGGAGAGCTGTGGGATGAAGAGGAAGGCATGAGAACTCTGGAATCCTCCGGCAATTGTCCATGCTTCGCGGAGAGCGATCATGGATGATATCCAGGGGAAGGTAATGAAGTCCTCATCTACGGAGGACATTGTGCCTATGATGGAAGACATCGGGAAGCCCGAGGTCGAGAGCATGGCAGCTCCGAGAACCAGATGAAGAGCTGGTTTCGAAAGAATATGAAAAAATTGGAGGAAAATATAAAAGATAGACCAATGGGTGACCAAGAATTAGGGACAACATCCCCTTTCACAGAGGAAATATTGGTGATGGGGTTTCCAAGAAGTTTTACTATGCCCTCAAAGGTTCCCAGGTCCCATATAGAGAAGTTTGTTATGTTAATGGAGATTCAATGGATGGTCGGAGAGGCTATCCGTCGAACCAAACAAATTCACAGTTGAGAGATGATTATTCGAGGAGTGAGTTTACAGATTAACCTCTGGAACGAAAATCAATTGTCAATATATATATATATATATATATATATTATTATTATTATTTTAAATTCACACCCATATATTCATTTGGACTTAAATTCGTGATCTTTTACTTTCATATGGTAAGAGTTCTGTCAAATAGGTTAATCCTTTTTCAAATGAAGAAAAAATACATTGCTCGAAATTCGAATCTTTTTTCAAATAAAGAAAAAATACATTGTTAGAAATCCGAATCTGATTAATTTATTATTTTTCTGAGAAAAGCCTTAGCTACTCTAATTAGAGTTGTTACATTATAATAAAACATTAAACGGTAACGTTTCATTAAATTATATCATAATCTAGCTCTTCACAGTTAATTATAAAACTGAATTTAAAATAGATGTGGCACAAGGTTTAGAAGCTTCGCTGCTCGAACAAGAATCTTAACATTGAAATTGACGCCGAGGCATCTAATTATTGTTTATAATTAACACATTTTGAAGATCGTATACCATAAATTCCGGAAATGTGACTCCTTTGTAACATTATTTTAATGTCTGTTTAACTTTGAAATCCGAATCTAATTCTTGTTTATGAAAATGAAATTCAATTATAATCTTAAGTAAATATATTTAATTATATTTTTTTTACGAAACACTCTTTCGGATGCTATTCTAGAACTTAGAGGTAGACTTATTTAGAAGACTACATTCACATCAAGATTAGGATAAATGATTATTAAAAAAGAACATAAGTAAATTACATTTTAATCTTATATATCATGGTTAATAAACACGTAATACAAGATTTTTAAAAGTTTGGAAAATTTTACCCACCATGCATGAAAAAATCTTCATTCATCTTTAGGAGTCGTTATTTAATTACATGATATATATATACATATATTAACAGTATCCAATTTTTAAAACACTAATGATAAATTCAATTGTATTAGATGAGCAAAAACTCGATGACTTCAGGATTGGAAAAATGATTTGACTTTCACTAAATATAGTAAGGGATGAAATAAAATTATAGTATAATGTATCTTTCTGATTTAATATCTCAACGGTCCCTCTTTGCAACACAATAAATTTCTGGTAGTGACAATCTACTGAGACCCACTAAAGAATATGTCATTTGCTTGTTTTTTCTCTTAACATTTAGCCTCCTTTGACAGAGAAAGAGAGAGAGAGAGAGAGGAAATAAAATAAAATAAAAAAATATTCAAATTCATAATTCCTATGGGCACTAATTAAGTTGATAAGGTTATGCCCCTAGGAAAATATTCTCATTTTAATTTCTTGCAGGAAAAATAACTTTTTATTTGTTTTATCTACATATCTTTGATGCCATTACAGAACTGCATTATTTGCAGATATGGGTTTGTTCATATTCTGAATTATATATATATATATATATATATATATTTGAACTCTAAAAAATTATGAAATTGTTTTTCCACATTTATAATTTATGGGGCTGCGACTAGGACAATGCCAAAACCCTGCTCTGGAATTGTAACTATCAATTAATAAAAGACTGTGAAATTCAAAACCTGCGGCTATGATCACTTTGATCTGATGAAAGTGTTTTGTACATAGATGTACTTATAGGTGAAGCAAATCTAATGGCGGATATTACTGCCTAATCACAGTGGGTACACGTGTATGTTGGTGATGAGATCTGATTATTAATTTATTTCATTAATTATCAACTCAAAAAGTCGGTTACTATAAGTAAGTAACAGAATGCCGTTTAAGCAACCTCATTCTTTCTCCGTTTTTCATTAGCTTGTGTTTCCAGTAAAGTTGTTAATTTGTCTTATGCAATTGAAGTAAATTTCTGATTAACAACATTGACTTCTTTTTTCCCCGCAAAAAAAGTACATAGTTTGTCAATTGTTAACAAATAATTCAATGCAATGTTTAAAATAACCCTAAGTTGAAGTTTATTTTATTTTTTTCAATTTTTTTTCAATTTATAAATATTACGATTTGGGTCTTCTAGAAATTTGAATTCATATATTTATAGTATTTTAGAGTTATACTTGTTATGTCAGTTAGATTCGAGATCTCTACCTCGCATTTAGAAATATATATATATAGCATATCTTTATGGGTTATTGGGTTTTTTAAAAAGAGAGTTGGCAAGACATCGAGAACCTATAATGTTACAAATGGCCACAACTACGTTACAAATAGACTAAATATTAAGATTTTCTTAAAAAAATAAAAAAAATAAAATAAATAATAGCTCCCTAAAAGTAAGCTTTTCCTTAAACAGTTAACCCTAACATAATCGCACGTGTGCATCCCCTACGCACGTAAAACATTTTTGTAAGGCCACATAGAGATGTAGAGAGAGAAAGTCATCAAAAAGTTTGTCACTATCATTCATTCATAGCTAATTAAGAACTACTGAACAATATACACAGAGTGAATTTAAATGAATCAAAAATTAACATCTGATACTTAATTATCTAAGATTTAAGAGGCATCATCATCATCTGTTTGTTGCTTTTGAATCTCATCTTCTTCATCTTCAGCTTCTAATAATGAAGATAAACAACAGCAAGGGGTTGAAGAAGAATCATCAGAAGAAGAAGTGTAGAAAGATAATGGAGATGAAGGAGAGCAAGAAGCTAATGAAGATGATGAACAAGTAATAAAATCACCATTGCTGTTGCTACTACTAGTAGCAGAAGCAAAAGCTAAAGCAACAAGTAGGTCAACAAAAGCACCAACAATGTACCCATGATTGCTTTTCCCATTCATTCTCAGATACCAAGACAAAAGCTCTTCAAGATTTTCCCAATCTTTAATCCCATGAGCTTCCACCATTTCCTCCATTGATTTTTTGAAATCAATGTAAGGATCTTGTGACTCCATTGACAAAACCAAGCTCTCTTTGAATGGAATTTTAGCTTCTTCAAGAATAGAACTTGTCTCACGGCCAGGCTCAAAAAACAGCCTCTCTGATCTTAAACCTCTAATGACAGTCTCTATTGGATCCCCACTTGAGCAGTGCTCTTCTGAGGCCGTGGAGAAACTTGCTGTTGCTGTTGCTGTTGCTGACTCTGATGATGATGTGTTTGTAAACAAAGATGAGTCAGTTGTTTCAGTATCTATGTAGGCTGAGTTAATGGTCTTGAACATGGTGGTGGTGGTGGTGGTGGTGTTTCTAAAAGAGAGGGTTCTTGGTTGGTGACAAGAGGGCCAAGGCCATGATGATGTGTTTGTGTTTTTGGAGAGAAAAGGAAGCTTCATTTTCCTGCCCATGTTGTGGTTTGATTTGGAAGATTTTTTAGATATGAAAAATGTTTGGTGTTTTCAAATGATTTTTAGAAGTTGTTGTTAATGTTATAAGCATTAAATGATAAGTCAGAAAGGGTTGTGATTTTTTGAATATGTGATTTTTGAAGGAGTGGTGGGGTGAGATAGAAGTTGGGGGAAACTTGGAATAAGGATGGGGTTGGTGGGGACTTTCACTTTTTATTATTTGTGTATTAAATTTTGAGCTACTAAATTAATTGTAGTTCAGTTGAGCTCATTCAATATTCATATCTAGTACTTCTGTTTTACTTTTTAATTTATATTTTGAACAACTTACAAAAAAAAAAAAAGTAAAAACATATAAAAAAATGATATACTTACACACACTTATCCCTAAAACTTTCCCAACTCTCTCACTGTAGTTACAGTGATTTACTGTAGCTCACTGTAGCTACAGTGAGAGAGTTGGAAAACTTTATGGATAAGTGTGTGTAAGTATATCACTGCTCAAAACATATACGATAACAGTATAACACTTTTTTTTTGTGTGGAAATATTAGAAATTTCGCCATCAAATCACTCGATTTGTTGGACTTAAGTGGAGTGAGGTAAAACTCTCGACTTTCTCAGGTTTTTATAAAGAAATGCACTCACTTGACTCAAACCCATGACCTAACAACTAAGTCATGAACCATTTGTCACCAATTTACACCCGGGAAAATAGCATTAGCACTCCTTATACTTATAAGAAAATGATAATTTTTTAAATTTAGAAAGTTTTAGAAGATGATATGTTTCAACAATTCTATTACATAAATTGTAACTAATATAAAATATTAATATATTTATTATTATAAAAACATTTTAAATTCATTTCACCAAATGGAATGTAATCTTTATAGAAAGTCTTGGCTTGTGTGTATATTCTTTTCTTCAACCTAAATATAGTAAATATGGTCGTCAAAGTTGTTGTAAAATAAGATATGATGTATTGTTGGGGAAAAAAATTATACGACTTCCTCATATCTAAGGTATGACATGAATTTTTCAATCCATTATAAATACTCTAAGTGCTTGATTCCTCCATGGGTGAAGAGTTTGGAGATAATTTACTCTCTTAATAATAAATTATTTTTGTTAAAGGACGATATATGATGTCAAAAAATGTATGTAATTGTCTTATTTAATAATAATACTTTATTATTTAGTTTAGTTTAATAATAAATACGAGTAAATTTTTTTTTTTTTTTAAAAAAGAGGTGCCATGCATGATAGTTCCTCAAAATTATATTATTGGGGATTACGGTCTAATTTTACGTACCTTAAATATATTTGGATTTGTACAACCTTTAATTAAAAATGTCACTGTTGATATTAATAGTGAATAAAATTGTTCACTCTTGAACAATATTAAAAAAATGAGAGAGAGAGCTCACAATGATATTTTCTTTCACTCTTTCTAAGGAGAATGTAAATTGTAAAACACTCTCTTTAAAAAAGACTAATCTATATACATAGAAAAATTGAAAAATGACTTCTTTTTTAGGCTGTCCAGGTAGGCGTTTTCATATTTGAGACTGCCCACGTACGCATATAAATCATTAATATTTAAAATGAATTATTAATATTTAAAATAAAATATTAATATATAACTATTCACATTCTTCCACCACTAATATTTTATTTTATCAGTTCTTCCTCCAACTTCTCTTTTTCTAAAATTAATTATTGAAAATACATTAATTAAATATATATCGTTTCAAATGAGTTATTAATATTTCAACTTTTCATATTCTTCAATATCAAACCATTCATTTTTCTAAAATTATTAGTTATTAAAAATACATTAATTAAATACATATCTTTTTAAATTATTTATTAATGTTTCATCTTTTCATATTCTTCAATATCAAACTTTTCATTTTCCCAACTCTTCCAAACTCTTCGTTTTCTTATATTATTAATGATTGAAAATTTATTAATTAAATGTATATTTATTTCAAATGAATTATTAATGTTTATTTGTTCACATTATTCATTAACTCTCACTTCAGTCTCAAACTTTTCATTTTCCCAACACTTCCAAATCTTTGTTTTCTTATATTATTAATGATTGAAAGTTTATTAATTAAATGTATATTTATTTCAAATGAATTATTAATATATTTTTTTCACATTTTTCATTAACTCTCACTTATTTCATATTTTTAGCGACGGAATAAAACTTCGACTCAGAATATTAATGTTTTAAGCGTCGAAACTTGTGTTCGCGCTAAAAGTAGTACTTTAGCGTCGAATAATATTCGACGCTGAATAATTCTATTATTGCAATAATTTTTGGCGCCAAATATTACACTTGTAGCGTCAAAAAAAGGAGTCGACGCCACAAATATACTTTTAGCGTCGAAAATATCATCGCTAAAGGTTTACGAAGTTTCCACCGACAGATCCTTGATTCTTTCGCGTCTAAATTAAATTCGACGCTAATTTTTTGATATTTAGCGTCGAAAAAACGGTTTCGATGCTAAAAACTGCAACAATTAGCGTCGAATATTCAAATTCGACGCTAAAGATAGATTAAAATGCATTGTCACCAACCCTTCTCCCCTCTGTTTTTTCTCTCATTCTCTTCATTTTCATCCTCTGAAATATGAGAATTTCTCCTCTACAGCCTCACATCTCTCCTAAAATTTTCAATAAAATTGTAATCAATTTCCGATAAGGTAATTATTCTTTCATATTTCTTTATTATTTTCAATTTTTATGATTATATATGTTGTTTATATGTTGTTTGTTATTGATTTATGATTCATAATTTATCAACCAAATATATATATATATATATATATATATAATATATATATATATATATATATATATATATATATATATATATATATTATATATGCTTAAATAAGTATTACTGAATTAGTAATGTTGATTACTGTAAAATGATATCTAATAATTATATTATTATATTTAGGTATTCTGCTGAAATAGATAGAAATTGGATGAGCTCTCTGGATAGATTGAGTGTTGAATATCGTAATGGAGTGTCTGAGTTTATGGAAGTCGCAAAGCAACACATTGATGCAGAAGGTCGTGTTCGTTGTCCATGTGCAAATTGTTTGAATAGGAAAAGGAAGCGGTTAGATGAAGTTCATAATCATTTATACATGCCAGGAATATCACCAACTTACCGTACGTGGATTTATCACGGTGAGCAGTATCATTCTCAGTCACGGTTTTTTGATGTCGGCGAAGGGAGCAATAGTTACAATCAACCTGCAAACGATGAGATCACCGATATTTTGCATGACTTACAAGGTCCACAACTTGGTCATAGTGTTAGTGGTGACATGCCAGTGTTAAGTGTAAATGATCAAAATTTATTTAGTGAACTACTTGATGAGGCAAAAAAAATTCCATTCGAAGGTGCTGGAATGTCGATCTTGAATTTCGTTGTGAATTATTACACATTAAAGTGATCAACAGAATGACCAACAAAGTATCGATTGATGTTAGAGTTACTGGCCCAAATGTTACCGGTTGGAAGCGAATTGCCTAAGTCATACTACGAGGCAAAGAAAATGTTGCGTGATCTGGGAATGGGGTATGAATCCATTCATGCTTATAAGTTTGATTGTGTATTATTTCGTGCCGAGTATGAATCACTTGAACATTGTCCGATATGTGGTGAAAGTCGGTACAAAGTCCGTGGTATGGGGAAGAAAGTGCCTCAAAAGATATTGCGATATTCCCTTTAACGCCCAGGCTGCAGAGATTGTTCATGTCACGACACACAGCGACTGATATGATGTAGCATCATGAAAAGAGGATCGGTGCGGAGGGCATACTTAGACATCCTGCTGACGGAACCGAATGGAAGGAATTTGATGACATGTACCCCCGTTTCGCTGAGGACCCCCTTAATGTCAGGTTAGGTCTTGCCTCTTATGGTTTTAACCCATTTGGGAATATGTACAACTCTTATCATGTTCGTCCATCATGTTCGTCGTCCAAATTTGGAATGTTGTATGTGTTTGGAATTCGAAAGTTCATATAGTATAGTATGTGTTTGGAATGTTTGTTATGGTTATGCGTGTGCATGAGAAGTCGTGTGTATTGGTTTTTAAATGTGCTTCGTGGTTGGTTGTATGATGATTGTGTGTGTGACTGTGTGTATGTACGTGTTGATGGAACTCGTAGATTATATGGATAATGAATGCATATGTGAAATGAATAAATGAATGAATGAATTTGAAACAAAGTGAGCATTCGATGTTATAAGCGTTTTTTGTTAAGTTGTATTGACTTGTATGGATATGTATGTATATGTATAAGAACTTTGGAATTTGATGACGCTAATGCGACAGGTTTTTGCAGATGGCACCGGGCAATCGCAAACAGGCTACCGCGACTCCATCTACATCAGCAAGGGCAACTGGCCCTGGTGATTTCTCTGCTAGCACAGGTGAGTCCAGTACAGTGAAGGGTCGAGGACGCACCCGTGGCCTGGGGTTGGCTAAGTACGTTAAGGCTCACGGCCGTATCCGGATAGAGATATCAGATGATGGACACACTCGAGTCGGACAACATAATTCAGCGTTTAATACAGCCATATGAGCTACAGCTCGATATGAAGCTCCCCAAAACTACGTATCTTGAGAAAGATACCGTGGGAGACTAAAATGAACCAGCTATTCCCTTCGCTACTTGTAAGTTTTCGATATTGTTTGTTATTTAACATTTTTATTTTATACTTATTTTTACTCGAATTTTCATGTAGAATGGTTCGACTTCGATCTGACCCAAGTGAATGTCCAACAATATATTGACTACCACATGGGGAAAAGTTATAAAGATTATAGAACAAAAGTCCTGAAACCAATATTCGACGAACATGGACCTTCAAATGCTCCACAACACAAGCCTGATTTTATAGAGGAACAAGATTGGACATTTTTATGTGAGCTTGGTCTAGCAAAAAACACGAGGTAAATTTTGAAATAAACGGAAATTTATAATTGTCTTTGTTTTCGGTACTTACAGTGTTGGTAAATACAGGATAAATGTCACGCAAATGCGGAAAATCGAAGTCACTTGCGTTTTAACCACTGTGGAGGTTCGAAGCCATTTATCCAACATCGTGCCGAACATGCTGAGGTAAATATATCATAACGTAAAATTTAACAGTTAATTGTTTTACTAATCTGGAATAATATTGAATTTATTTTATGTTTATAACAGAGTAGCACATGTGAGGTGCAATCATTTCCAGATTTTTTCCGTGTGACGCATTACAATGAGAGGAACAAATAGATAAATGAAGAAGCCGAACGCTGTTATGTAAGTTTCAGTTTTTTAAAATAAAATAATTAATATTATATATGTTAATTTTTTTCTCAAATTCTAATATTAACTTATTTTTTGAAACAGAACGAAATGATGGAATTCCAATATCAAACTCAGGAGACAGGGTCCGACCCATACCAGATGAGCAGCTGTCGCAATTGGTTTTCAAGAATCAGACAGCTTACAACGTTGGTCTTGGCACTCGTAAGAAGCCAACGTCATCTGCACGCAATAGTGGTAATTCGGACAATGTCTCTCTTCGAGACGAGTTAGTCACCACCAAAGACGAGCTGCAGCAGACTAAGGAGAAGCTACAACAGGTCACGGTGGACCACGAGAGAAGATGATGGACCACGCGAGAAGAAGATGGAGCAGTTGGAACAGCAATTGCTGGCTTTCCGTCAGATGTTCGGGCCTCAATGAGTCATGGTGCATCGGGCTCGAGCGTCCCCCCATCACAGTAGAAATTAATTTTATATTTTGTTTTGTATAAACATTTGAACAAATAGATTTAATATAATATTTCTTTTTTCTAAAACAAATTTCAATATAATATTTCGTCATTTTGTTATTAATTACATTTTTTTCAACTAAATTAAATATTTTAGCCCAAAAAATAAGTAAATTACTAATTTTTTAAAAAATAAATTTTTTACTTTTAGCGTCGAATATTTCGACGCTAATAGTATACAAAATGGCCGCTTGTAAGCGTACATATAATACTTTTTTAATATACGTTAGCGTCGCCAAGTTCTTTCGACGGTAATAGTAAAAAAATGGTCGCTGTAAGCTTACATATAATACTTTTTTAATATACTTTAGCGTCGACAATTTGCGACGCTAAAAGTTTTGAATTTTTGCGCGTCGAATTATTTCGTCGCTAAATATAAAATATAGCGTCGGACAATTTACTTAGCGTCGAAAAAAAGTGGACGCAGAACAGAATACTGTTTTAGCGTCGCATGTAATTATTTCGACGTAAAAGTGATTTTCGTCGACATTTTATCGTCCATTTTTTGCGTCTATTTCTTGGACGCTAAATCTCTTTTGCGTCGAAACCGTAACTTATGGCGTCGAAATAATTCGAAGCTAAATGGTCTAATTCTTGTAGTGTTTATTAGTAAAATTCAAGAGTCACATGTTATATTAAGTTAACTATAAAAGTGTTTTTAAGCTAGCCAAATCTATATTTGCATTAATAGATTTATTCTTTATCAATAAGCAGTTATAAAATGAAATAATTTAAAAGCCACATTTGTAAAATGAAAGAATATTAAAGAAATTACATTGTCTGAACAATTATAATTAAATATATGATATTAATTATTTTTATTTTTATATTTGATATATTCATATTTGTCAATAATAAAATGAGTCGTGTATCGCGCGAGTTATCTGATAGTTGTTAATAAAATTCAAAAAATTAAGATTAAATATAAAACTAATTATTAGCTTGTCCTTAATCATAAAAGTGATAGATTGAACTAATAATTAATTAATTCACTAGACTATTATGAAAATTTTAAGCTATATAAAGTAGTTGATAGGCTTTCAAAAAAAAAAAAAAAGTAGTTGATAGACCTTCGGACTATCAGTTATATATCGTATAGATATTAGAGTTTAGTCTTTGATTAAACACTCAAATTTTGTCATTATTCAATAAATTATAGGCGTTTATAAACCACTGATAAAACTTGTTAGTAATTAACCCAATATAATAATCACGTTAATCATTTCTGCTTCATTATAAAACCTAGCTAGCTATAATGTTTGTCCTTTGAAAAAAAAACTTGGGAGCCGTTGGACGGTGAAAAACTTATAATTAGTTGTATCTTTCTTTAATGTCATTAAATATCTCTTCAGTTTAATATTCATTTTCGGAGGACGGAATTTGTTTTTATTTTATTTTTACATATACAAATACTTAATATGTTCCTTTTATCATTTTTAAATTTGTAAAAATAGAAAATACGTTTTGTCTTATGCTTAAGATAATTCGAGGAGTTTTGCACCTGTGCTTTCATTTAAGAATTATAAGGAAAATGACGCTGAACTATCATGTAGAGTCACAAAGATACTTTAATCTCTATAATTTGAAATACAAGTTTTATTTTCTACCGTTAAATATTTTTTTATTAATTTTGAGTGATTTTTCTTTCAATTAATATAAATGACTTGATTACCTCAAAAACTATCGAACGATAATAAAATTTTATTTTAAATAAAAATAGATGAAAATTGACTAAATAAAAAAAAAAAATTAACTATATAGACTAAATCTAGTATATATTAAAATTGTTGAGACTCAAACTTATAATTATAAAACCATAAAAATTAAAAATTGTTATGATAATTTATAAGATACTCGAGGTCATTTCCAAGATAATAACGTGGCAAATCAATTTAGAATCTTAAAAAAAGAAAGAAGGCTATATACCAATAAAAGATTATATTAAGCCGTTGCTATATTTCCATTTTTTTCCTTTTATGATCAAAATCTTTTGCGATAAGGGTGTCCTTATCAACCCTTAAAAGGATAAATTGTGACTTATAAACATGCCAAATAAATTAAAGGAAATGAGGACCCTATCTGATTACTGTCCGATTAATGGTCATATTTGCTGATTTTTTTTTTTATTATTATTGAATTTATGATCATTTAACGGTGGCCATACGTTAATTGGATCCGAATTAAAATAATATAAAACTCAAATATTGATATTTTCATGGGGTATCAAATTAGGGTGTGTTTTAACCTATTATTGTTGTAACTTTGTATGCTGCTTATTTAATTTATCAACTACTTCGGCTTTTTGCCAACTAAAATTGAATGAGACAGTAATAAGAGTCTCGGATAAATTATGTTTATTCATTTAACAAAATTATGTCATCTCAGAGATTAAAGCATGACAAAACGTAAATAAAATTATCATTAAAACGACTTTTCCTATTGTCATATATGTTGAGTTTTTAACCTATCATCAAAATTAAGATGCACTTATTTTAATAAATTGCTGACATATGAGATAGTATATGTATTATATCCAAAGGTGTATTAAAAAGAACAACTCTTAATATTAAGAGTTGGATAGAAACAATGAAGACTATAAAACTTATTCCCTATTTTTTGTTATTTTTTCTTAATTTTTTTTTTTTTTTATGATAAAAAAATCATTTTTTTGGTTATACAAATGCCAAGAGGAGTCAGTTGAATGGCTGTGTCACCCTAACGCATGGTTTGATTTTTATTTTATTTTTATTATTTTTTTAATTGAATGAGAGTAGATTTCACTTAAATTTGGGTCATATAATATGACTCAAAATATGAGCTGGGATGTGGAATGCAGTATGAAAAATAACAAATATTTATCATCAACTTTAATGGAGAGTTTTTGAGAAATAAAATCAAACCCTTATTGCTAAAGAAGGTGATGATATAATTAATTTGGAGGAAAAGAATTGAATTCAAAACACAGAATCTAAAATAAAAGAAGAAGAAGATCAACACATACATGAGGATGAAAAATGAATTGAAAATAACAAATATGTAAGTAATTAAGATATATAGTGAGTCACGTGGCACTGCCTCCCCATGCAATCCATATTCAGATAGAGACTGAGACATTTTATTTGTTTGTTCCCTAAGACTGGATTTTTGTCCACTTGATTCAGTTGGTGGTCTTCATATTTTAATGGCTTGTTTGGTTTGTATTGAAATTCCAAATGATCCCAAGTCACATTCCTAAAATTCAAAATAATATATGTTTTAAGTCAATTGGGCAATTTTATGAGATTCCATTTAATTAATGTGTGCATTATAAAAGGGGACCATATATATGTGTATTAATATGTAAATGGTCCATTCCATGATATACATTATATAATATATAATATATATATATATATATAATATATATATATATATATTACATATCCATACCAATTTTTGAAGTTTCAATTATATATATTTTACTTCATTCATATAAAATTAAGATTTGTGGTCACACAAATCACAAATAACCTAAAACAAAGTACAAAGAGGCAATCTTTGTATCTCATGATATCTTAGGGGACTACATTTTATCGACAAAGTTGAGGGAGGCACCCAGTGCCACTCAGCTCTAAATCATTTAATTTCAACCGTATGTCATTTGCAAAATAAAATAAGGAATTAATTTATTTTATTTTATTTTTTGAAAAATTGACCACACTTGCATACAAATATTAGCAAGTCGAGTGCCAAGTTGTATTGTAATTGAATAAGGATGCATTTATAAATTATTGTGCACAAATTGAGTCCGCAGCTTATTTACCATAAAGGTTTGGTTGGATGAAAATCACAGGGCTCACATATAATTATTTTCAAGATTAGTTCTGAGGGGTAGTTAGTCTAAGCCACTAGGGTCCTAGGGTCGGTCATGATATCTTTGAGGCCGAAGGCCATTTCAATATTTTGAGACCTTTAACTATATCATAATATCATAATATAAAAAATTCAAGCCCTTGGCTACTAAATTATTTTCATATTATAATAAAAAAAAATTTGGGGGCCAACCCTATAGGATCCCCAATTTTTGGTAAAATTTCAGGGGCCCTAACCATTGTAATAATTATTGTGTTTTTTTAAAAAAAAAAAAAAAAAAACTTAACAATCATTATTTGTCTTTTTAGAATCTCGAATAATTTCAAATATTATTATTGATTAATAATCTAACTTAGACTCTCATTTTAAGGACCACCGAAAATCGGCCGGAGTTATTTTGACATTCCAACCAATCCTTTTAACAAACGCATTCAACTCAATTTGTATAAATGTGTGGGGTACAATATGATGAAGTTGTATCCTTATAGATCGATTTACTTGCAATATGGTTTCTTTTAATTTACACCTCTCTAATGGAGTTGTATTTGGCTAATGCGTTTCTATAGCAATTTAGAAGATTAAAGTGCATTCATTCATGATTGTACCTACTTGAGGAAACAGCAGCAGTGATGATTGAAATATGAATTTTTATATATGCTTTTTAAAAAATATATATGATGTATGGGGTACGCTCCATAGATCTATTACGACATTTAAGTTACATGAGGATGAAATTGAAAATTAATTAAGAGAAGGGCCACCTTATCACCTTATTTCCTAGCTCAGAGGTCCATATTTTAATATATCATGTCCTTTCTGCCTTCAATTTGGGCAACTTATAAAGGAAAAAACATATTTTATTTCTGTTTAGTGCTGTTGTTGTTTGTGTTTTACGGGTGATAAAAATGTATTTTGGTCGAAACATCATTTTTATGTTTTTATTTAATAATAGAAAAATTACGATTATTAATTTTGATTTTTCTAAAAAAATTGAATATCAAGTTTATATTCAAAAATTTCAGAGTAAAAAATAGAAAAATTGTAGCATCTTCAACCGTACTGCGTTAGCATTTGTACATTGCCTCTGCGCTCCTGAAAAGAGAAATCTATCATTGAAAAACTAAAATAAATCCGTTATCGAAATTTCGTTGCAGCTTCCATCTTTCAGTGCAAATGATTTGTTGATTCAATAATTATTTGATCCGCTTAGAAGAAACAAAAAGATGCCATTAGATATTAGTTTTTATCTTGTTGCAATCTTCTGAAACTCATAAAACTCCCAAGTGCTCATAATCACGATTAAATTGCAGAAAAAATCTTTAATCTCAAAGTTAGATCTCATCTAGAACTCTCTCAAAACATGGAGATTGTAATTAATAATCAAGATAAGCACTGAGAAAAATAGATATTTTTACTTTGCTCAGTCAAGCATTCCCATCAAATGTTTACAAGTTTCTCTTCAAAATGAATGAACTAGCTCCCAATTTTTCTGAATTTACAAGGGATAGGCCAGCCAAGAGATTAAGAGTTCAAATCTCGCTCACATGAATCCCCGGTGGAGATAAGTTTAACTTGAGGTGTCAGGATGTGGGAAAAAAAATGGTCTAAAAAAATAAACAAAATGCAAAATAAATTCCAGGAGGATAGGTCCAGCTTACATTGTCGTTCTTTGCATAATCCTTGCTCCCAGCAAAATAATTGATTGATCGAGATTGAAGGTGGTCAAGGTATTAGAATACATTCTTGCGGGCCCACGTCCAGGAAGAGGAATTTGTGAAATGGACCAATGTCACCAGGCTGGGGTAACAACTTGTTGCATCACAATGATAGAGACTATCACATGCTCAGTTGTGGCTCTGCTTATCTACACGCTTGGAAAAAGATCAATCAGACCAAGTTCGTAAGCACAATAAACACAACAAATCAAACAACCGTATTATATACTTTAAAATAAATTTGCAATCGTATATATCAGTAATCTCAGATAGAGTATTATAACGTCAAAAAATCCATCTAGTCGAAAGGTACAGTAACTCTGTTGTTTGTGACTACCTAACGCACAATAGTGCATCTAGTGAGACGGAAGACAATATCCAGCCTTTCAATGTTCAGAAGTCTTATTTTAGTGGCAAGTAATTGTCTGAAATATCTTTCCTTCGAAACCTTCAAAAATGAGAGCAAGGAGCGAGATAGGTGGACGACCAAACAGGTAAATGCTTCATGCCAGCCATCTTATAACTCGTATGCAAATGCGCAGAGGATGCGCTGAAATCATAATTCTGCAAGCAGGTTGTCATGTAGCTATCGGAAAGAATATTGTAAAGCTTTCAGTCACCATATCAAAACCAACCAGTAAGCACAACTAGAAACATTTCAGCTCAAAGTGGTTTGTATCATGTTGAAATTGACAATCATCAGTGATCATATTATAGTTCATTGACTACATGATCAATAAAGTTTTCTATTTTCCACCCAAAATTTAAAGAGTGTTCATCTTTTCCACCATGATATTATCAAATGACTGAAATACCCTCATGACGTCAGCAAAATTCTAATGTTATTAACGTTTGAGTGGAAAAGTGAACATTTTTTGAATTTCGGATGGAAAATTAAATATTTTTAAAAAATTTAAATTTGACTGCAATTTAACTGATCCGAGTATAAAATTGATAATTTCCCTAAAAGCAAACCCAAAACTCATTGATTGAAGGTGTAACCAACATATTGAAAACTAAAATTAATATTAAACAATTTCAGCCAGCCTACAGAACTCTGGCCTTGGCCTGTGTTCTTGATAAAACAATAAATAAGAAGGTTCCAAATAGTAGATAACGATACAAAGAAAATGGTCCAATCAGCACTCATGAGTGGTGCTCAAACCACACACACTTCATACCATGTGTAAGCAAGGCCCACATGCTCTTTTCTATTCTCAAAGAGATCTCATCTCTCATCCATTTTAAATGGAAAATGACATCTATGGGCATAGCATAAAAATGACATGGACATGAGAAGTGTAAAATATCTTATGCATCAAATATTAATAATGTCATCATAATTATGAGTAATGCTCTAGAACTTACAAAAGTTAAAGATAGAAAATTTATATCTTAAATGATGTGTTATTCATTGATCAATGGCTATAAAATTCACACTAAATAGTGTAAAACATTAGCAATTTCCTAACATGTGGCAGTCATTGATTGATATCTCATTATTTAGTTTGGATAACAACTTTGTAACCTAACATTATTGCATTGTGTCAATGTGAAGATCCATGTGAAATTATCAAATTATATAAATTGTTTGAATTTCTCTTTTTTTAATCAATTTAATCATATATTGTATAACTTAAGTTTCTAATCAATAAGTAATTTCTTGAAAATGAGTCTTGGGTAAAAGTAAAGTCACTCCATTGTGACATGTAAGTCACAGGTTCATATCATTATAACCATCTTTTTGCACACACACAAAAAAAAAAAACAAAAAAAAAAAACAAGTGTAAGACTGCGTACATTGAATCCTCCCAAGAGCCTACGAGTGTGGGAATCTTTGTGCGCTAAGCCATCCTCAAGTAATTTCATGTTTATTGAATCACATTGACATCAAAATTGAATTTCTGCACAATAAATGAAAACCCTAGACATTTATTTATTTTTTCCTAGGTCGACTATCGCAGTCTCAGAAGCATATTGTTCGGGTAATATGGTAATATATAGTGTAATACAATAAACATTTTTTGTCACATAGCTTTTAGTATAACCAGCTATAGTTGGTGCAACTGGAAAACCTCTCGTGATGGTATAAGAAATCTAAGGTTAGAATTCTACTCGTATGGGAAGGGAATTGGATAATCATAAATTTTACATATAAAAAAACACCCTGGAACAGTGAAGCTGTTGACTGTTGATCTTCTTTTTCTTTTGGTCAATGACTAGTTTAAAAGCATAACATTCAACTAATATGGTATATAGGATAAATCTAGCAAAAACACTTACTATTCATGTAAATATTAACATTTTATTGCTAAATGATTTAGGGATCATTAAACAAACTAGGACATCAAGGATTTCCAATTTTCATCTTCATTGCTTTAGTTCTTTCTTCGTCTCTTAAAGAATGCCAAACAAAGTAATCATCATATAATAAGACAAGCTAAGGTAGCCCCTATATGCTAATAGAAAGCTCAAAGGATCCACAAACTAGTTAAAACCTTCAGTCCTAGAAGCATCTAGAAGCAAGTCGATTGCATGAGAACATCATTGTTTGCGTTCATAATTCTGATATAAATGACAATGTACTAAAAAATAATTGAGAGTAAGAAATAGGAAAGATCATATAATTGCGTCAGAAAACATTTCAGGTATGAAGTGTACCTTCAAAATCTCCAATGCAAGCTCATCTTAAGTGAAAATTGTGCCTGCCAATATGCTGACAATGCTGCCCACAAAACAGCAAAACCCAAAATTCTCGGTAATACTCTAAATATATATGTTAAGCTCAAACAGGAATTATATGCTTACACCACACTGCAGAACCACCTGACAAAGGTCTTCAGACACTAAAGCAGCCAAACCACTAAGACCTAGTACAAATTTAAATATTTATATCATATTATCATGTCCAACTCTAGAAGACAATTAAGCTTGAAGATGGTGAGCGGATATGTTGGTTTAGGGGAGGGCATAGATCGTGTTAGTACTCAACCCAAGAAAGCTCAGGCTGAGCTTAATAAAAAACCCACGAAAAAAATAATAATACATGCCCATTTCTAACTACTTTACTCGAAAATCTAAAGAAGCGCTCAATTACATAAACACTCACAACATTTTAAAAAATTCATACAATACAAGTAAATGCATTAAGTCACAACTAAAAAAACATATCATAAAACTAAATATTGTCCAGCAAACATAAAACTACAGAAGTTCTTACTACTAAAAGAAACGAATCATAAGACTAAATATTATCCAACAAATATGAAACTAAAGAAGTTCACAAATGACAAGATAGGGTTAGGTTTTAGTTTTTGCTCTGTTTTAGAAATTTTAAGTGAAGTGTAATTATGATTTTAGTATTTTACTCTTACTATTTTGGAAAGTTGGATGGGTTGGAATATATCTAACCCCACCCGACCCATTGAAGCATCGGGTTGGGAAAAAATAAACCTAACCAAGCCAAACCCAGCTCAAGCGGTTTGATCCGGTCTTGAGAGATTTTTGCCCACCCCTATCTGAGTTACCATTACCAACAGAGATATGTCCCAACAAGATATTATATATATATACAACCAAGAAGTTTGGTCCATTGAAGACTAATAGGTCTGACTGGAGTACATTATCTGAGATTGCATTTGACAATAATACTCATTAAATAAATCAACCAACAATGTGTGCATGTGTTTGATGGAACAAATAAATATATTTAGCATAAAACCCAACTTTGACTAAACATAAATTTTAGAACAAATGAGACTTTAATATATTCATTTAAGTGGTACAAACTTAACTTTGTCTCGAACACAACCATCGGCACCATCATCCAGAATGCCATCATATCATCACAAACTTTTTATAATGATCACCAACTTGATCAACCTTTAAAGTAATAAAGACGATTTCAAGGAAAATAACACTTTCCACATGCTTGTATGGCATTCTACAAGCAGAAATTTATAGAAAAAATGTCGAATGACCAATGATAGAAGTTATAAAACAATGATAGACGGCAATTTGGTCAGAGTCATAGTCAATAATATTTTACAAATAAGTTGCATACTAGCAGAAATGTGACAAAGATGGAATTTAAGCTTGATTCTTGTTCTCTGAAATATTTATTTCCCCCGTAGCTCCAAAAACCAAAATATAACAAAAGTATTCTCCTGCAAATCAATTACAGTGAAAAAAACAGAACATTAACTTTATTTGATTTACCATGTCACCTACCACCACTGCTGCCCCCACAGCCAATGTCACCACCAAAGAGCCACCACTGTAGACTTCACCAATCCCACATCCTTGTCATGATAAGAATCACTAACATTGTATGCTAATCAACCCGTTAAAACTAATTAATATAGAGAACAAAATAACGGCCATCCACATTGCATTTATCCACTTGTGGTCATGGTAGTTTGCTAACCAACTATAAATCGATCCTATGGAGAGTGTCATTTTATGGATACAAGATAATTGTAATCTAAACATTTCACGGGCTTCAACGGATATAATAAGGAAAGTCTTGAATACAAAAAAATTCAGTCCAACATTTTGTGAATGCTAGGTTCTTCAATCATATCACACAATATCAAGTTCTTCAACTTTAAGTGGCAAGTGGTGTGGCAGATATGTACATCAAATAAGAAATACAGCTGAGAGCAACCAGTGATTTTCTTAGAAGACGTCACACAACTTAGGGAATTGAAACTACAAACAAGCTTTCAACCTTCGAACCACTATGTTTATTCAGTGTTATGTAAAATCCAGCTGCCTATCAACTGAATTTGTCAATAATTAATCACAGGGACATTTTAGTAATGAGTGTTTTTATAATGTCAAAAACTACTTTTGCTATACCCAGAAATCCCCTTGATCTAACTAGCATGCCTGGCTAGGTTTCTACTATCAAGATCTAGTACTGGTATGTATGTTTTTAATTTTTCCTTGTAACTCCTCCATTTATATTAGCTTAACCAACTATTTCCCAGAATGATAATAATAGAGGGGGCTTTAGGGTGTTCACAACCCATATAGCAGGAGGCCTCAGTAAAGCATCTTCTAAATATTAATGTTTCTTAATGGATGAACCATTACCCATATGAGTAAAATTTCTAGTCGAATTTTAAAATGAACATTTACATAGAAACTTTTAATCAATGGTCAGTCTTCCCATTTTGAAGAAATTATGACAGAAGCCTGCATTTCAAATTCCCTGAAATACCAGTTCTTTTGCTGAGAAAGAACCCTAGTAAATTTTTTTATGCCATATAGCTCTATATTAGAAGGCAGTATAAAATATTTGTACCACACTAGTTTGTAGCTTCAATTTCGCAACTCCTAATTGTATACCTGGTGTCAACAAGGAATGCATTATTCCAATAAAACTCACATACAGGTATTATGTTCTCTCAACTCTAAAGACC
Source organism: Zanthoxylum bungeanum (assembly GCA_019454045.1). Classification (NCBI taxonomy): domain Eukaryota; kingdom Viridiplantae; phylum Streptophyta; class Magnoliopsida; order Sapindales; family Rutaceae; genus Zanthoxylum; species Zanthoxylum bungeanum. The sequence goes on along the minus strand of SKCR01010595.1, from coordinate 9,552 downwards.
CATTTCCTGTTTGGTGTCTGCAAAAATAACGAATCATAAACCATGTCAACTTGAGATCACCATCCATCATCCTTAATTACAACCAATTAGAACATCTAAAAACCTGAACTTACTCAATCCAAGATCTACAGATTTCGTAAATATATTCCTTGTATCAAAAAATGAACCCAATTATTAGTTTCCAATTCAGGCACATAACAAATTGTCAAACAAACAATTTGCAATTATATGGAAAAAGAAAATTATAAATAAATGAACTTACGTGGCAAATGATATAGGCTTTAAAAAGAATTAAACTGAACTAAATTTTAATATTGATAATCACCCAAAATGTGTACAGCACAGGAACATTATCAACATGTTGAAGAAACTATCAATATTCATGAAGTTCTAAACCATGCAAAACATTAGCGTACTTTTCAAGCTCATCATCGTCTCCAAAATGCTTATCTTTAATCTTCAAGAATGCGTGCAAGGTCAGCAGGCTATCTGATCCGGCTTGGTGGCTCTTCCCAACGACCCGCTCCACACCCAACGCCTTGCAAACCCGATCCAATCCCCCATATAGGCCCGTGCAAAACCTAATCAAATGCTTCACATCATATACTTTATCCCCAAAAAACACGCCCACTCGAGTCAAAAACTCGGTCAATTTCTCAGGCAAGACCCGCTGTGTCAAGCATTTAACCAAATATCCGAAATCATAGGCGCTGTGGAAGGTCACCCATGTAACGGCGTTGTTCAACAAAAGCCCTGACGAAATCAACAATTCAGCGAAACGCACGGAGTCTATACCGAATTCACGATTCTTTTCAAAATCAATACCTTGTCGTTTCAACAACTCGACAGAATCTTGCGCGTGGGCGTGACGTGCGATATCAAAATCCTTGAAATTGAATTCCCAAATGTAACAAGTAGAACACGACCCGAGATCCGGAAGATTTCCTTTCTCATCCGATAGGGTAATACCGATTTGAATAAGATTTAACAGATCCACATTCGCCTTGAGACCATTATAATTCGCGATAGGATCACGGTGACGGACGTTCGAGTCGGGTCGGACTACGACGCCAGGAAACTCAGTATCCATTGAGATTATCGGATATCGATCAATTAAAGATCCGATCTTTTGAAACTCGGAGACCATGTTATAATCGAATACCTCTCGAATCACGATCTGATTCTTCGGAAGCTGCTGCCGCGAAGATACGTCTGACATGGCTTTTCGAGTCAACAAAACCTATCGAATCCGAAAACAATTGTTTTTAATTCTTAAAAAGTTTTTAAACCTAATTTTTAGTTTTTTTTTTTTTTTTAATTTCTAGGGTTTGGTCTCGAGTTTCGTTGGAAGCGAAGAGACATTTGTTTTTATAAAGAGAGACGGAGACGTGGAGGGTGAGGCTGTTTTTTTTTTTTTTTTTAAAGGGTACAAGTGAATGAAGCACTGATTTGAGGTTGCCTTTTTTTTTTTTGCCCTTTTTCACTGGGCATGTGTTTAATTATTTTGCCTGAAATTCGGGAGGCAGAGGTGGAGTGGGGCCCACGATTTTCGATTGTGGAATTACGCTAATGCCAGTGGCTATCTGTTTGGCCCTCTTGTTTTCAGTTTTGAGTTATTAAGCTGATTGGCTGCACAAATAAATAAATAAATAAGTAGTTAAATAACAGGTTGCAGGCCAAGTGTTTGTTAAATTGATCGACTGAGGATTTTATGAAATTGGGTTTTAAAAAGTTTTTAGTATACAATATGCAACAAAATGCGTGATTTACAATTATAATCGTTGAATCAACTAATACCTATTTGAACAAGAAAATTATTAACGAAACGTGCTTCATTGAATATTTTTAGTATGCTGTTTAAAAAACAATCTTTCAAAAATTTTCTTAATTCCATTAGCAAAGAATATTGTAGGAAACACATGATAAAAGAAAATAAAAAAGAGAGAAAAAGAGAAAAGAAGCATTGTATTTTTATGATTTTTAATATAGGAAAATGCTAACGAGACACTCATTAAAAATATATTTTAAGAAAATTTTGATTAGAAAAAAAAAAAATAATAATTTGATAATTTTTTCCATTTCTCATAAAAATAATATAAAAACTTTACTAATCCTACACTGTTAGGCATGCTGCTTTTAATCAAATCACACTTTTAAGGAATAAGGATGACGTCCCCGCCAAATTTCATGATCATAATGCAATGAAAGCAAAATTGGAATATTGACTAAGCGCTCCTTCAATGATAAGGAATATTTTGGATAGCGAAATTAAATTAAATTTAATAATATGATCACCGTAATTAATAATATATATTTGGATGGCGAGAATTTTCACCTGTGACTCAGTGAGTGAGTGGAATTCAAATATAAAATCTCTCTATACTTCATAAATTTGCACTCGATGCCTTGACATTGACATTGTCATTGTCATCACCAAAAACAAAAATATTCAATTTTTGCAACATTACCACGTGGCATGTGGTTGTAAGCACTGTTCAACCAAGGAATTAAAAGGTACCTAGTGTCAAAACTATGCAGCAATGACTAAATAAGCTTTGGTTGTAATTCCATTCCTCTAGCACTTCCAGCAAGAGCATGCATCCAATGGAAGAAAATAGTTATATACACTAGCATAATTAGATCTTAAATAATACTTATGATGGTATTTTTAATATTTGAAACACACTAAATCCCATTAATCAAACAGCATCCTTTCAATACAGTTTGATAAAAGAAAACAGAACGATGATGAAGCCATGGAGAAGTAATCAAAGAAATGCCTTCTCAAGCATTCCCCTCTATGTTCTTCGTATCAACAGGATCAACATAGCATTACAATCTATATATTGCAGAGTATGCAATTAGCCCCATGATACCTATATGATCTAAGAAGCTAGAAGTAGGTACCCTCAGGAGGTTGAACCAGCTTCCGGTTGTATGCGGCTGCCATCTCCTTTTTCAGCTGTGTTAGTATATCCTCCATGGTGTACTCTCGCTGCCAATTTGCAAGAAGTCCAAACTTTTTTGGTTCCACCTGCAGTAATGGAATGTCATCAAATTCTTGCCTTACAACGCAACTACCCAGAAACTAAAAACAAAACAAAATAAACTCCCAATCGAGTAAGAACAATACATGACTGTCAAACTAGAGAAAGAAAATTTGAAAGGAAAATAATAATAAAAAGAAGTAACTATACCATTCCAGTTTCATGGTTAACACAAGTCATGTTGATTCGCGAATGAAAACGAACACTTGGTGGCTTCTCTGGGTAATCTTTATCACAGAACAGCTTCAACTGATATATTCGACTTTCATGTACAGTCTGGAACCCAAAAGGAAAAAAAAGACAGTTAACCAAGCAATCTGTCCAAACATGTAAAGTACCAAAAACAAAAGATATGAGCAACAACACTCTCTTAGTGACATAGGTTCTAGTCCAGAAAAATTCCAACAATACAACCGTATAAACAAATGCACAAAATTCAACATCTTTATTGAAGTTCAAGTTGTGTTTATATGAGTTGTGTTTTTCTCCATGTTCAATAATTTACGATGTTTCCAAGACACTGATCAAACTTTATCTCAGGAATAGACATCCATAAGCACAGACATTTCAATATCTGCCACACAGTAGGAACTTTTTTCTTTCTTCATTCATGTGTATGTGTCAGTGTGGGGAAACTCAAAACCAATTTCATACGCCAATCCACCATTTACAAGGATACCTGAAGTCCCAAGAAAAGACGGCAAAAATATAACATTTGGAGTTGAAATGAAAAGAGTAATATGGACCTCATAGATTATGACTGTTCATCCTTTGCAACCCCAAAAACACCAAATATTGGGCCTTTAAGTTAATAACCTACAGACAAAACCAGTTACAAGCTACATTCCTTTCCCTTTCGAGTGAAACCCAGGAGATCATGCACTATACATCAAAGTACAAGGCGAGGCCTCAAATAAGTTGCATGTAAAGTGAGGTCACAGATGTATGGGACAATTTTATGACAGAGATAATTTATCAACTAAATGAAAATATAATTACATTGTGAGGACCAATAACGGTGCCTGTCCAAGAGCGCATGTAAATGTCATCTCCATCATCCATACCATAGCTGACAGTGCCATCTCCAATACCTTTTTCTCCGCGTTCAAGTTCCTCTAACAATCTGAAGTTCCGAGGGACTGCACAAAAAGACTCTAATACTCAGTAATATCAATAGTGACAGCGATAATATACCGGGAGATGTTGATAGAAGACTTAATTGACAAATGATTTCAGTAATTAAAAAAAGATAACAATGATAAATTACAGTTAGAAGTGAAAACCGCCACAACAGAGAAAATAAGTAGTAAGGAACACATCCTTGTAAATGCAACTGTTCAAGATGATTTAACCAAAAGACAAGTCACAGAAAGTCCTACTAAAAAGTATGGCCCAGTGCATGAGGCTTCCCTCACTGTGGGTTCTAGGAAGGAATCAATGTACACAGCATCTGAAATAGATTCTTCTAAGATTGACAGACTATGAGAATGTAATTACAAATAATAACATTGACCCATCTATTTGTGCAACTTTCAATTAATTAAATCAACCTATGACAAATAAAACTTCTTTATTTGGTTTCGCATTCCCACAACTTTGGAAACATTACATATTTTTCTAAGTCCATTCAATTTTAAAGTGGGAGCTACTCTTGGGTGGTACAACCTTTGCAGTCACGAAACTACTGCCACAATATTCCAAGTAGCCCAAAGGACCACTTGGTTGCAAGTCGAAGGTCTAAACCACTCAACCAGATCCCTTGGCATTGGTCGATATCTTATCCAAACATGGCATAAGTGGTTTCACACATCAGCTCCAAAAACTTATAGGACTCAAAACCAGAATGCAAGAACAAAAACTCCCATGCTTATCCCATCAGTATAGCTCAAATTTGGATGAAACTAATGCAAAGCTTTCCAAGTTTACAGCAGCATACTGACATTTATAGTACAAGAAGACATCATCCCAATAATCAACAACTACTGTTAACAAGTATAGTAGCCAAAACGAGCAATTACTTCATACTTAGAACCAGAAGATGTCATAGACTAAAAATGACATGCAGGAGAAATCTTCAACTGAATAGACTCAGAAAGTGAATAACTTCATAGTACATAGACCGCGGATTGTTTTATAACAAACTGGAGAATAAATACCACTGCCAATCAAGTATCCTATCCTCTGAAATCAAATCAACAAACGAAACATTAGCACGTATGGGTTACAAAATATTTTATGGTGACTTGTAGGCCCCATCTTTTAGGAGCATGTATTGGTCTGCCACCTACAGAAGTACGGCTGAAATCTTCCAAAGTCAAAGGAATAAGTAACCATCAAGCTTATTGAAATAAATGATATCAAGCGAGTGAATAATTGTTTTCTCCCAACGAATTAACTCCAAAATCCAAATAAGCAGGACATATGCAAACTTCAAACACATAAAAATGAATACTAAGATCATCTATGAGTTGCATGATATTTCCACAAAATAGCTAGTAGGGCCCATCTTATGTGGCCATTTATCTGTCAGCAACCTACAGCAGTATGTGTAAAAGTCTTCTAAATTCAGTAAAGATTCATTTCAAAGCTACATGATATCAAATTACTGAGAATCTGTCTGCTCCAAAAGAACAACTTCAAATAAGCAGCATACATGCAAAATTCAAATACATATAAATAAATGCTAACAGACATACACATATAGCAAAATTATCAAGCAAACCAGTACATAACCAAACCACGAGGTTTAATATTTCACTAAGCTGCGGACCCGAAATTTCATTGTAGCTCGTAACAGAACTCCATTTACCAAAAAATATATGATGGTTTCAGCATTATAATATCCAAAAAGCATGTTAAAGCAGTGTCAAACGAATTGCTTCATCTAATTAAAAATACTACTCTGCTTTTAGTAAGCGAAGTAAGCATTCTTTCTATGAAAACCAGAACATCAAATAAGACATTTGTTTACCCTTAACAAGTTATTCATCATGAAATTATAATCAAATAATAATACAATAAATTAACTCAATTTCCATATCAAATATTCAATTAACGCACAGAAATTATGGATAAAGTCTAATTTACAATCAAACAAAGCAACCCAGAGGCATATATGCACGAAATTGTTCATAAAATAACACAAAACGCCTATATGTGAATTAGACGAAAAGAAAAAAACCCAGTACCATACACGGAACAAAACAAGAGAATCAATCAAAGGGCATGAGCAGATTGGATGAAAAGGACGAGACCATAGAAGAAGAAGAAATAAACTGACCCACGACACTGGATCCTCCTGAACCAAGCGTCATGTCTGCGATTTCGATGGTGGGTTAGCTGAAATCTGTGAGACAGAGATAGGGTTCGGAGGAAGAGATGAGAAACTTTTGAGGAAAATAAACGAGAATAAAGAGGGGAAATTGAGTTGCAATTCAATCGATGCTCAAGAATATTATTAAGATATTTGCTTGATGGTGGGTACCATTTTGCGAATAATTTTGAATTGCAATAATAACATCCAGATCCCTTTAATTTTTTATTTCTCACATAAGGATGTAGTATGTTCATTTGTATTAACTAGCCCTTTTTTAATCTAATGATTCATTATGTCCATTTGTATCAACTCAACCAGGACCTTCAATTTTTTTTTTTTTGTTAAAAAAAAGGTATTAACATGTTTTAGTCATTATTATACCTTATAGAATAGAAGGAATATGAGATTAATAAAATAATTATTGTAATTAAAACTATTTTAAATTTATAAAAGTGAGTTAGGCTTAACTTAAAGCATGTTTAGAAGAGGTTAAATTCATATTAAAAATATTTTATTAAGTTTAAGAAAAATATTTGAAATCTTTTGATCATTTATTCAAAAGTATTAGTTAAGTAACATTCACAAATTGACCATTAATCGCATTAGAGTTGTGATTGGATTGGTCTCAATTAGCTTAATTTTGATTAAGGTAGGCTATAGGAAAAATAATATGACTAAAAGATGTAATCGATTCTTTTTAATATCGAATGATAACATTATATGTATAAATAATCAAACTACAAAGTGGAAGGTCACTATGACACTAACATTCGATTATATTGTATAATTTATTAGCATTATAAATTTAACATCATTAATTCTCTCTTAAATTCTTCTTTTATGCCATATAATTAAGCTTGTAAGGATATTTACTTTTCTCTCTTAATTTTATCTTTTATGCCATTGTAAGGATATTTACTCTTCTCTCTTAAATTTATCTTTTATGCCATACAAGTAAAGCTTGTAAGGATATTTACTTTAGATGGTCATTGGTTCGGTTCGGTTCTAAATCGGAATCGAACCGAACGATTACGGTGTGGAATTGAAATCAAACCGGATCATTCTGGTTCGGAATCGGACCAAACGGTTCTGGTTCAATTTATTTTTTAAGCAAAATAAATTTAAAAAATGAAAAAATAGTAATTGGATATTATTACCAAATAAATATGATAACAAAATATTAATTTGAATGTTATTATATTAAATTAAAAACTGAAATTAAAAACAAAATAAATAACTTAAACTTAAATTTATAAAAACTTAAACTGCTTATGTATCATCTTACAGTGAGAGGAATCAAAGTTCACGTAATTTCATTACATTTTTTAGATAATTAATATCGTTATAATCATTTACTTATCATCATTATATGTTCATATTGTTGATCATTCGGCTCTCGTTCCGCTTGCATATACATTGTTGAATAAGTCTTCAAAATCATTGGGGGCATCTTCTTGTTGCCTTGTATCATCTCGGTCCAATCATCGATACATGTTGTTGCTTTTAAGGTGATTAGATATAATGAAGACCATCTCGCTTCCAAAATATCACCTCCTAAGTTCAAGGTTTGCTACTAGCACCTCTTTGGTAATAATCGATAGCACATGATATATATTTTGATGTCGGTTCCACCAGTCAAGTATTTGAAAATGTTTACCTACAAAACTTTTAGCAAAAACTCTAAATTTATTGATAAATAATTATTTAATTCCAAGTTGTTAGTTGTGGTTTCCTTTTGTTTTATATTTCGTTATAGTAACCAACGATCATATATACTAAGTATTAAATGTGGAACGGATTCGCTACTATATTTTCCTACTGATTGCAAGTTGTATCTATTGACATAATCATTAAATAAATATATTAAATCATTTTTTATTCCATCTATTATTTTTCTAACATTAATTTCATCTTCCATCCCTATAAATTCATAGTAAGTTTGTAAGCCATCATTCAAAGCTTTTAATTTAAATATATGATCAAAAATTATAGCAATAAGATAAAGTAATGAAATATCTTTAAAATAAGTCAATCATTTTATCTTCATTACAGTAATAGCTTCAACTAAAATAAGATCATTCACATTTGAACTTTCAACATACTCATGTAAAGTACCAACATTATTCAAATATTCAAAAAGAAATAAATTTGATGTTGGATAATAAATATCATTAAAAATAGTTATTGCATCATTCAAAACTTTTAAAATTTCTAAAGTTATTTCACAAACATCACATTGACTGAGAAAATGTGTTATATGTTGATCATATTGGGAAAGGAATTACAAAATACATTTTTGTAAGTAAAATATTGAGTTAAAATAAAATAAGCTGAATTCTAACGAGTTGAAATATCTCGTGAATATTTAATTGGTTTAACACCATTTAATTTATAAAAACTTTATTCATTCTCTCATAACATTAGCATATGACCAAATACAATTAAGTACATTCTTAACATAATCAACGTGATATTGTAAATACGTCAAATCATCTCGAACACATAAATTAATGACATGACATGTGCAACGAACATGAAAAATCGCTCCCCCAAATTTGGCTGACATATTTATTTTAATTCTCTCATTTATGAGGTATTTACAGATCCATTATCAAAACCAATTGTTAAAATTTTACCTAATAAATCATATTTATAAAAAAAAATACTTTAATCATTCTATAAATATTATGCGCAGTATATTGCTCATCAAAAATTATAAACATAATAAGTCATTTTTGCATGTTCCATGATGCATCAATCAAATGACAAGTCACACTCATGTATATGTGTGTTTGCTAATGGTCAATCCAAATATCATAACAAATAGAAAAACGACTTTTAATATATTTAAATAATTAATTTAAAATAATTTTACCATATTTATATAATTTAAAAATTTACCGTTTTATATTATTTTTTGGCATTTTATAGGCAACATGATTTAAAACACTTAAAGAGTAATTAGTAGAAGTAATTTTCAAGATATGACATGTAAGTAAATTTAGCAAATTATTCTCTATTTTTAGCATCAGAATATTTAAATAAATCTAAAAGTCTTGTGCCTTTATTAGATGAAGCGTACATGGACATTTGAGTTTGTGATGTATCAACTGTGATTTTAGCGATATGTTTTCTATTTAAGTGATTGTTCATATTGACATAACCACTAGTAAATTTGTAAAATACACC